>OVAP01001130.1:0-26221 GCA_900406295.1 Aurinia saxatilis | reverse complement strand
GGACAATTGGTGCGCTTACTAATGCTTCCTTTATGGCAAGGAATGCTTGCACACATGCCTCATTGAAGTGGAACTTGTTTTCCTTGCACATACTCTGAGTTAAGGGACGGGCGATCTTGGAAAATTCTTTGATGAACCTCCTGTATAAACCAGCATGTCCAATAAAACTCCGAATACCTTTAACATAATCAGGGGCTTGAAGACTGGTCATCACCTCGATTTTGGCTTTGTCAACTTCAATGCCACTCTCGGAAATCTGTTGCCCCAGGACAATTCCATCTCTCACGNCACTCTCAGAAATCTTATGTCCTAGAACAATTCCATCTCTCACGATGAAGTGGCATTTTTCCCAGTTTAGCACAAGATGCTTCTCCTCACACCTTTTCAAAACCCTGCACAAGTTCGAAAGGCAGTTAGATAATGAAGACCCGTAGACAGAAAAATCATCCATAAACACTTCAACAATATCCTCAATCATATCAGAAAATATGGAGATCATGCAGCGTTGGAAAGTTACTGGAGCGTTGCACAAGCGAAATGGCATTCTGCGGTAAGCATAAGTGCCATAAGGACATGTGAATGTCGTCTTTTCCTGGTCGTCTGGGTGTATAAGAATCTAAAAGAAACCTGAATAATCATATAAGAAACAATAGTAAGCATGGTTAGTCAATCGTTCAAGCATTTGATCAATAAAAGGTAATGGAAAATGGTCCTTGTGAGTGGCAGAATTTAATTTCCTGTAATCAATGCACATCCTATGGCCTGTGATGGTTCAAGTTGGGATCAACTCATCTTTATCATTTTTAACTACGGTCACACCACCTTTTTCGGCACTACATGCACTGGATTAACCCATTTACTATCTGAAATAACATAAATTATACCAGCCTCTAGAAGTTTCATTATCTCTTTCTTAACAATATCTTTTATATTCGGGTTTAACCGTCTCTGATGTTCTACAGAAGTCATTGACTCATCTTATAGACAGTTTCTATGCATACAAAGGTCAGGTGAAATGCCAGTAATGCCATCTAGTGAATAGCCTAAGGCTCTACGGTACTTCCTAAGCTCACAAAGGAGAAAAGTAGTCTCTACAGTATTTAAATCAGCATTGATGATGACAGGGAAAATGTTTTTAGGACTGAGATACGCATATCTTAGTCCAGCTGGCAAAACTTTGAGGTAAACCTTGGGAGCCTTAAGCTCGCACCAAGGGTTCTCAGAAGATTTTGTGCTGTGGGAAACTGATGTTGGTGCATTGTCATCAAGGCTAATAAGTTATCATCCGCTCCATGAATTTGTTGGAGTCTAGCATCCTTGCATAACCTGCAATATACACATCATTAAAACCAAATTTTCCTTCTGCTCTTGTTAAGGCAACCTCCAGCGGGTCGTCAAACAACATCTCATCAGTAATCTCTGAATCGTTTTCTGAAGAGTTGTCAATAGAAAATGTATGTCCATCGAGCATTGGCTGCTTCAGAAGCTTGTCCATTTGAAACTGCATCATGATATCTCCGAGATGGAGGTCTATAAGCCCGCGCCTGACATCTATGATGGCACCTGCAGTACACAAGAATGGTCTTCCAAGTATGAGAGGGTCTTTGGGTTCCTCTTCGAGCTCCAACACATAAAAGTCAGCTGGAACATAAGGTCCTCCTATCTTAACAACGATGTCTTCCAGAATTCCCACATGATACTTGACCGAGAGATCAACAAACACCAATGAAATCTTTGTTGTTTTGAAGTTTGCCAGGCCCATTTTCCTCGCCACAGAGTATGGCATCAGATTGACACTGGAACCTAAATCACATAAAGAAGCAGCAAATCCAATTGAACCAATTTTCACAGAGAGAACGAATCGACCTGGGCTCCAAGTTTTTTCAGCATTTTGCTGAGAAGTATGGCACTGCATTCTTCTGTTAGCATCACACATTCCTCTTCGTCTGCGACTTTAGATGTTGCCAAGTTCTTCATAGTGAGCTGCATGGATGGCATGAGCTCTATCATTGTCTTCAGTTGGCATTTGACTTCGATGCCGTCAATGATTTCTCTGCATTTGGCCTCTTCCTTCGCCTTCTTTGCAGCTTTCTTCGAGAGCTTTGGCTTGGTGGGATATGGCACCTTTGGTATGTATACGCGTTCGACGGGTGTTATCATTGGTGCATTATCAGCAGCCGGTGTCTCTTTTCCTGCGTAATTCAATATACCCATGTCAGCAGTTTCATCAGCATCATGAGAAATAGTTACCTGTTTTGGTGCAAAGGGTTCTTTTTTGCGAGAGTCCACCAATCAGCCACTCCGTAGTGTGATGGCATTGACATTTGCACTCCTCGGGTTTTCGTCAGCACGTCCAGAGAATGCTCCTTGCGGTCTCTTGACTGTCTCAGCGGTTTGGGCCACCTGAGTGTCCAGCTTTTTGACATGGTTTTCCAAGGCTTCAAACTTGGTGTTCAAGCTGTTGTACATGCCGTCGACTTTGGCATTATGGTTCTCCAACTTGGCATTAATCTCCACTGTTGACTTCTGTTGGTTAGCTAGAATCATCTGCATCATCGTCGTCAACTCATCTTGGGTGTTGTTGTCTGGAACTTGGTAAGGAGGTGCAAAAGGCATGGGGGCCTGGTAGTTGTTGATTGGTTGCTTTTGGTGTCCCTGGCCTTGGAAAGCCGGTTTTCCCTGAAAAGGAACAAAAGCATTGTTAGAGACAGCAGCATTTTTAGATGGGTATACCTGATCTTGTGGGTTTTCGACGTTTGTGCTGCGGTAGGAGAGATTAGGGTGCTTGTAGTTGGGGTTGTATCCCTGTTTGTACCCATGACCAGTGACAAAGTTACACTCCTCTTCATCATCATTTTCTCCATTCACATTCTCCTCCGAAGGTACAGGACCACCTTCTCTATCGCAGGAGTTTACGCCGCACTGGTTTGCTTTCTCAAGTAGACTGATTTGCTCGGTTAGCTCTGCTATCTGTTGGGCCTCCACTAAAGCAACTTTCTTGCTTCTGTCATATTATGGACTCCTCTCCGAATAACTCTCAGCCATGTTCTCGATCAATTCCAAAGCATCTACAATACTACGAGTCATGAAATTTCCGTTACAAGCAGAGTTCAATTGACCTTTAAATTCCCAAGATAAACCATCATAAAAAATAGTAAGCAGTTGTGTCTCGCTAAAACCGTGATGGGGGCAGTCTCGGCGGTAGGAACAGAACCTCTCCAATGCCTCACAAAAGGACTCTCCTGAGTGCTGAGTATAGTTGAAAATCTTGGCCTTCAAAGCGACAGTTTTGGCTTTGGTATAGTACTTGTCGATGAAGGCATTGCGGGCTGCTTCTCATCCAATTAGACTGCCGGGTGGGAGTGACTTGAGCCATGAAAGGGCCTTTCCAGACAGTGACAACTCAAAGAGTTTACAGCGGACATAATCTTGTGGTACACCATTGGCCTTAGTGAGGTTGGTGATTTGCTCGATGCGCTCAATGTGCTCCATTGGATTCTCATTTGAAAAGACCGCAAAATGGCTTCTGTTCTACTAGTTGAATGAGCTGGCCATTGATGTCATAGTCCTGCCTCACCATTGGTGGGGAACAATTGCAGAACGGTTCCTGTAGAAAGTATGTGGCTTGTCAGCGCCGTTAAGAGTTAGTTGTGGACGGTGGCGGGCCTGCTCCTGGAGAGCTTTCCACTTGCAAACGCATTGCTGTCAGTTGCTCTTGAAGAGTTGCAGCATCGAGATTGTCAGCCATCGTGACAGGATTCGACCGGTTTCTCCTGTTGACTCTTTATGTCCTCGCAAGCTCGTCGTTGGACATGTTTATAAGGTCGGCAGTGGAATGTCGACTTCTGGTCATGCACCTGTAAGAACAGCAAAGAAAGAAAAACAAGAAAGAGTTAGTAACTGATTTCGACTTAATAAAACATTTTCCGTAACATGTAAAATGTTGGGACTCGGCAACGGCGCCACTTAATAAGTTGTCTTGTTCACTAATTAAGACCTCGACAACTACAATGTATCAAAGTAGTAATGAAGGATCGAATCCACAAATCCCAACAGTTACACTGTAACCTATTAAATTTATTAATTAAGCTAAATCGAATATTCAAAGGGTTTTTTGTTCTGGTTTCTAATTTTTCTATGACTTTTAAATTCAATAATAATAAAAAGCTAGACCTAGGGAAAATCAATGGATTGTTTAAAAACTAAACTTATGTTTATTCAGGTTCTAATTCTACTTAATTCCAACTCAAATATAATTCTAAATTGGTCCACTTTCGTGGTACCAATCACTTCTCTTAACTAACTAAATCCCTAAACTTTCATTTGGATTTAAACTAGCTAGAGAGCTTTACTATAGCAGATTTGATTTGTTCACAACTTGCCTTAGCATCAACTTTCGTTGGCTAAGGACAATCTGCTCTCCTAATAAGTTTTCAGGATTCCTATTATACTTTCGTTTAATAGGGAGAACTATGAACAAAAACTAGGTGATCAATTCTAGTTTAGGCTTTAAGGTTTTATTAGGAGGGAATTCTATATTCATCTACCTATTTACATCCAGTTACTAACTTAACAGTTCATAGTTTCTCCTAGGTGTAACAGCCTAACTACTCACTCATGATCAAATTAACAAGAAAATAATATATAATGAAGAAAATGATTAAAACACACAAAAACTGAATAATACTTTATTGATAATAAAAACAATGAAAATGTAAAGAAGTAAAGGTTCAAGAACACTTCTCAACAGTAGGCAAAGTGATGAATGGATGGAAAGTGACAGCCTCCAAGTAAATCCCAAAAAAACAATTACAAAAACTCAAGAACAAAAATGAAGAACAATGAATCAAAAAATTTAGATCTAAAAAGAGAGAGTAAATATGAGCATGGAGTGTTG
The DNA here is from genome assembly GCA_900406295.1 of Aurinia saxatilis. NCBI lineage: Eukaryota > Viridiplantae > Streptophyta > Magnoliopsida > Brassicales > Brassicaceae > Aurinia > Aurinia saxatilis. The sequence goes on along the minus strand of OVAP01001130.1, from coordinate 21,324 downwards.
TGGAGGCTCATAAATGAATATATACTTAAGGGTTTTCGTGCAGTCTCCTCCAAAATAAGGTAAGTTCTTGTCAATCTGATGATTGACAAATTTCCAAAAATAGTGCTCGATCGAGCAAGGATCGATCAATCCACAAATGGATCGGTCGATCCAAAGGTGGATCGATCGATCCAAAGGTGGATCGATCGATCTGAGACCATCAACTTCGATCCCTCTCATGCAAGTCGATCTGCAAATGTCCCGCAAGCTCACATGTGTGATCATGGATCGGTCGATCCATGCTGAAATCTTCTTTTTTTCATAAACTTGTTCATAACCTCATCTTGGTGCTCAAATTCATACTCCATCGTGTTTATACCTGCTAAAACTCTAAAACGACACTAACGGATTCAAAAACAGTTGAAAACAAAAGTTAAAATAGTTAAAAACGTAAAATATCAATCAACATATTAAAATTGATTGTCATTTTATTTACGATGTTGTTTACGATGGTCTAGTCAAACCAACACATATTTTCTTGAAAGGACAATCAGCTGATTTTCTTACTCAACCTTTTGGACGTGTCGTCAAATTACGCATTTACAATTTTTGTATCCCAACCTCTGAGAGTATAAGAGAATACTTCAATATTTGCTCCCTGCATATTTGCACATATACTTTTGCTTACTATGTTATTTCCATTTTCTTGTTTATTAATTAGTTATAAGTATTTACAAATAAGTCTTTTGACTACAAAAAAAATCATGGCTTCAGAATACTCTGTAAGTAGTTGGATGTATCTCATATTTCTTTTAACATTTTACAAAGGCCGTTATAGTAGAATCTTTTAACATATGATAGGAAAACGATAAAGAGAAACATTAATGATGATGACCCATAATGTGGTTTTGTCTCATATCTACTCCCTAAATATACATGAGCAATGTTATTCAGATCAAAGTCTAATGATGTTCAATTTCTTTTTTCTTTTCTTTTTTTCGTCTCAACTTTGTATATTACTACTCGGAGGTTAAAAGTTCAGTAACATCAGATATAACCCAGAAGGGGTGGCTAAACCAAAAGTTAAAGCCCAATATAAAACCCGGGAGAAGCACCATAAAATTACGCTATCATTCCACTCAGGAGGCAAAAACTAAAAAATGAAATGTACACCAAAAAATTAGTTAATCAGGGGGTTGTCTACCCTTACCCTTTCATTATGGAAGATCTCTGTTAACCAGTTTGGATGCCCCATTGCTACATATGAATGCACCTTGTTTTCCGCCGTGACACTTTGTGCAATCAGGAAGACCTCCTGATTTGCCTTCTTTTCCTCAACCAAAAGTTGCCAAGCACTAAACTCTTGTAAAGTGAAAATTATCTCAGAAGCTTGAAATTTGAAGGAGGGCCACGCCTTGGGTCTAAGAACTGCTCCCAACAGCTCTGATGCTTGAGCTGCAAAAACAATATTGACCACATGGTGACTTAACATGCTCTCCATTGCCCACAAAATGGTAACCAGTTTGACCTCATCCACATTTGTGATATGTGCAAAGGAGCGTCTACTATGGAGTATAACTTTCTCTGAGCAATCTCGCTGATATATCTCGTATTTTACTGGTTTTATTATAATAAATATATAATTATTTATATTTTAAAGTCTATATACTATTGTTAGAGCCCAAGTGAGTCATTTTATGTGCATAGACGAGTTTTGGAGCTCTGGAAGGATCTAGAAGAATTATGGAGCAAAATGGAGGCTTGAGGAAACAAAAAAAAAACGAAGAAAAATGGCAAAAACAGAGGAGGGTGTCCATCGACATTACCCTGGTGTCGATCGACACCAGACGTATATTATGCATATTTCCTTAAATCTCGAGACGAAGATTTATACCAAATCTTTTATGAAAATTCCCTTATTCTAAAATCCGTCTTAGACCCTATAAATACTTTTCTACATTCATTGTTTAGGCTTATGCTTTATTTTATCTTTTGAGAGAATTTTTGTAAGGGATAATTTCTTAGACCCTCTTTTTAGTTATCTTATTGCATGCTTTCATTTAATTGCTTGATGTTCTGCTTAGCTATGTCTGAGTAGAACTTTTGTTAGGCTTGGGGTTCCTAGGGTTTAGATGAAGAATTGATAACCATATGGTGAATTTAGGTTGAACCTTTAATTCTTCCTCTAGATTAAGTTTAATGCTAGCTCTTGATTGATCACCTAGAGTCTAGATCATAAGCTATATTTATACATGGAAGTGTTAATAATTTCTGGAACAAATCTTAGTAGGAGTAGATTATCTATTCACAAAGGAATTTGGTTTAGATAGTTTATGAACAATTGAACCTAGCTTTAATGCATGATTAATCCCTTAGAACTCACAAAGGAATTTGGTTTGCTAGGGTTTAATCATAGATTGCATGCTCAATGGAAGTTGATATGCATTACTATAGGTTTTTATGTTCAAGAATTAAGTTGGTACCTGAATTTTCCGTGTGGTGTCGATCGACACTCTATTGGTGTCGATCGACACTTGATGCGTCTGGTTACTGTTTTGAGTCTAAATATGAAGTCCCAAAAGCCTAGTCTTGCCATTAATTGTTTAAACCCCCATAATCTGTTAGTCATTGATAATTAGTGATTTAAAACCTCTGTCCTAGAATTTATTTAGAATTTATTAATTTAGTTTGCAAATTTATTGGTCGTTGTGGATTTATTACCTTTAGTACTATAACTGATAATTGATGTGCTCTTGCGGTTAAATACAAAAGGGTAAACTTTTGTATATCAAGTTTTGGCGCCGTTGTCGGGGACCAATTAAAACTTGCATACTAGTTTATTGAATTTTACTTTAGTTTTAGGAATTTTTGTTTTCATTTTTTTTTTGGTTTTTATTTTTTATTTTATTTATAAACTAGTTTCTTTTCAATTTTTCTCTTTGGTGTTTCAGGTTTATGCACTTGAGGAGTGACGGTTCTGAAGAGCTTTTAGACCACACCGAGTTAGAAAGAATCGAAAGAGACAAGCGCAAGGCAAACTCAAAAACAGCCATGGGAGAAAACAACAACAACAATGTTGCACTCCTTGAGGGGATGAGAAAGATGGAGAAGGAAAAATCGGTTCCAAGGCCATGCTCGTGAGAATTTGATGGACCATATTGATGACTACGAGAGGATGTGCAACACTATCACCAATGGCTCGCCAAGTGAGTACAACATGTGCATGCTTTTCCCCTTTTCACTTATCGATAAGGCGGAAAAATGGCTCAAGGCTTTACCTCCAGCATCTCTTCGGACGTGGGAAGAGATTCAAGCGGCTTTTCTCGACCACTTCTTCACAAAATCTAAGACAATGGCTTTGAAGAATAGGATCACAAATTTTCAGAAAATATCCGGTGAGTCTTTTTGTGAAGCATGAGAGAGATTCAAGGAGTACAAGATGGAGTGTCTTCATCATGGCTACACCGATGAGCAACTAATAGGCCTCTTCTACGATGGGATAAATTGGGATTACAAGACTGCACTCAACTCGGCCAGCAATGGTGACTTCATGACACAAACAAAAGAGGGTGCTTACAAGTTTATTGAGAACTTAGCGGGTAGCTCTTACAATAGAGGAGGAATGGAATACGATAGGTACAAGAAGGTGAACTCCGTTGAGTCTCAAAGGATCGAGGAGCTGCATCAAAAGATCGACTCTATGATGAAGGCCACTAAGAAGAGTGTCTCTTTTGCTGGTATTGAAGACACAAAGGAGGAAGTCGAAGAAGAATATGTAAATTATGTTGGTGCCAACTATGGGCAGAAATTTCCATTTAACAATGGCCAATACAACAAGCCTTCCTACAACAAACAGTTTAATGGTGGATATCAGAAAACGATCGGTGAAGGAAGGAACTATGGGAGCACGTCTTACAACTCTCCAAAGGCTCAAGACGATGAGACAAATTCGATGTTCAAGAAACTCCTTGAAGGTGAACAAAAGATGATGGTGGGATTCAATGGAAAGATTGATGATCTCTACACCAACTTGAATGTAAAGATCAAGCAGCTGGCTTCTCATGTTAAGAAGACTGATCTTCAAGTAGCTCAAACGGCCGAAGCGGTACGAAGGCAAGAAGGATTCCTTCCGGCAAAAACGGATAAAAACCTCAAGGCTTTTGTCAATGCAATCAGCCCGGACCGTGGATAAGAAGAGGAACTGAAAGGATTAATGACCAAGAGATAGTGAAAATTGGAGAATGGGATGAAGACGACGAAATTCCGTGACGAAAACAGAGCAGTGTCGATCGACACCACACAAATTTTCGCACGGCGGACTCTGTTTTACCAGCTGGTGTCGAACGACACAACGGAAAGGGTCGTTTGACACCCCCCAGCCTCGTCATTCATACCGTTGATGTGACGAGTCTCTCGAGTTACGCACTCAACAGAGTCGCGAAACATCTCGGGAAAGCTTGGTGTCGATCGACACCACTGAGGGTGTCGATCAACACCCCGACGGAACAGAGACAAGTTTCTTAGATCAATCTGTTTTGGCACCCGAGCATGCCTACAAGCCAAGGATTCCTTAGGCAATTGAGTGTCACTAATATCAGTGTTANTCTGTTTTGGCACCCGAGCATGCCTACAAGCCAAGGATTCCTTAGGCAATTGAGTGTCACTAATATCAGTGTTAAAGACGGCGTGCAAACAGTACTTAAGGAGGTTAATGCAATGAGCGTTAGTCTAATGAAGATAGCTAAAAATGAACCCTCTCCACCCACTCTTAAGAAGTTAGAGAAGATGGAAAGTCCGGGCAGACTCGTCTTTGATTGTTCGGTCAACAATATGGAGATGAAAGATTGTCTATGTGATATAGGTGCCACTGTGAATGTTATGTCGCAGGCCGTTGCAAGAAGACTTGGAGTCTCAACTCAACAAATCACCACGACACCTATCATCATGGTGGACTCTTCTTCGGTCACTGCTAAAGATTTTGCTCGGGATGTGATGCTTCAAATTGGAGAATGCTTGGTGCCAGCGGATTTCTACATCATGGACATCAATGAAGACATCAATCGGCCATTGATTCTTGGTTCTTCATTCCTCGCAACCGTTGGAGCTGTCATGGATTTTTCAAACCAACGGGTTTCCTTCTCAAAGATTGACAAGAAATTATTCTATCACCTTTATCCCATTGGTGGACCCTCTTGTAAAGCTATTTTCCATGATGCAAAGTGGAAGGATGATGATACGGATGATACAAAGGCCGTTCATGAAGTTCTCAAGGACATTCCTTCAACACATACACCATCTAAGGCAAAGCACGTTCGATCTTCAAAACCATTTGCTAGAATCGGCATTGTCATTACAGAGGAGTTAAGAGACCTGGGAGATGATGTTATCAAGGATCGGTTGAATGGTACGATGATGCTCTTTCCTCAAATATCTTCATGGCAAGTTAAAGGTGGTGTGTTAGGCGGAGAAGGGCGCTATCAAGAGTTCATGTATGATCCACCATAATTCACCATCATGCAAATGTCAGGCTAATGACTATAAATTAAGCGCTTGGTGGAAGGCAACTCACTTGTGAGTTTTCCATACCTTATACTATTTATTATATTTATTTTTGGTGTTTTTGAATTTTCTAAACTAATTCGGATTTTCAAAAATTATGATTTCAATTTTATTAAATCTGTCTGAATTTTTTACGGTTTTAAAAATTATTTTCATGATTTTTACTATTATATATTATTTAATACGGTTTTATACTATAAAATTTTTAAAAACAGTTATTTCAAATAAATCAGATTTACTAGCCAGTATCGTTTAGTGTCGTTCGATTCACTTCACTGTCGATCATTACCACTGGTGTCGATCGATACCATCATCAGTGTCGATCAACACCCAACACAGGAACAAGGTAAGTGTTCTGATTTTGGCATTTTCGATTAATATTTCTTTCTTTTCTCGTCTCAAGACTTTTACTCACTGGGACGGTGTTGTTTAAGTATGGGAAAGAGAAATACTGATGTATTTTCCTTTGTCTTGGTTTATTTGTGATAATTTCAAAATTATTTTATACTCATCGAGTCGTTTTATCGAATCAAAATCAGTTTAAACTATGATCATTTGCTTGGATTGTTTGATTGTGTCTTTTTCAGAGTGGTGACCATCATTAGCAAGACTGATTCAAGAACGAGACTATTGAAAAATCCAAGAGCCAATTGGTAGTACAAAGAGACCCATGCTAAGTTATGAAGAACCGAATGGATGAAGCTTATTTCACCTCTTCAATGTGATCAATGCATTAGGACTTGATTCTTCGATACATGCTTGTCAGGTTCAACAAGTAAGAGAAAGCATTTGCTACTCCCCCTTTCGAAAAAGTGACTTCATAATACAGTTACAATACAATTAAGTGAAATACTAGAGTCGCCTAGGGAATGATCTTTCCGATGATGGCGCGTGTGTTCTAGAGAATCATGAAGCTTGAAGGTAGGCTAGAGACTAACCTCTCGATTATCCGGAACCAACCTTTAAACTATAGATTATTAGTGCTACTCAAGTCTGGGGGAGAGTAGTGAATATTTCTGTTCAAGCTTGGATTTGACAAACATTGTATGGAAAGTGAGTATAGTACTTTCAACGGCATTGAGATCGGATGGAGAGACAAGCGATGAAAATGGCATTGGATTCGTAATGAGGATGTGCGTTTATTTGGAATACTAAGGAAGTCCAAGGAGAAGTACATGGCGGTCAAGTTTGGAATTAGTCGAGCTAATGTGTGGATTACTAAGTTGACTAAGATCAGTTCGACATTCTAAAGCAAGGTGAGTTCTATATTTTCAAACGTCTTTCAAATTTTGGTTTATGTTTTGCTTGAGGGCAAGAAAAGACTAAGTCTAGGGGAGTTGATATATCTCGTATTTTACCGGTTTTTATTATAATAAACATATAATCATTTATATTTTAGAGTCTATATACTATTATTAGAGTCCAAGTGAGTCATATTAGGTGCATGGACGAGTTTTGGAGCTTTGGAAGGAGCTAGAAGAATTATGGAGCAAAATGGAGGCTTGAGGAGATAAAAAAAAAGGAAACGAAGAAAAATGGCAAAAACAGAGGAGGGTGTCGATCGACACCAGATGTATATTCTGCATATTCCCTTAAATCTCGAGACAAAGATTTATACCAAATCTTTTATGAAAATTCTCTAATTCTAATTTCCGTCCTAAACCCTATAAATACTTGTCTACAGTCATTGTTTAGGCTTATGCTTTATTTTATTTTTGAGAGAGGTTTTGTAAGGGAGAATTTCTTAGACCCTGTTTTTGGTTATCTTATTGCATGTTATCAATTAATTGATTGATGTTCTGCTTAGCTATGTCTGAGTAGATCTTTTGTTAGGCTTAGGGTTCCTAGGGTTTAGATGGAAAAATTGATAGCCATACGGTGAATTTAGGTTGAACCTTTAATTCTTCCTCTAGATTAAGTTTAATGCTAGCTCTTGATTGATCATCCGGGCCAGGAGCACTAGATGGTTTATTGTAAAACCCGCAGCTTTAAACTCTTCCTATGTAACCACAAACATCAGCAAGGAGTTCATATGTTGTGAAATTCTCGGCTCAAACCCCTGGAAAAGTTCAGTGAAATCTGAAGGGTTGGATAAATTGAAAAGAGAGGTAAAGTACTTCACTGCTACCTCAATTTTGGCTGCTTCACTTCTGTGAGTGAGAACCCCATCATCTATGAGCTTGTCCAAACTCTGCTTGGCTCTACTATCCTTAACTGATGCATGGAAGAATTTGTGTTACCATCTCCCTCTTTTAACCACTTTGCTCTGCTCTTTTGTTTCCAAAAAGATTCCTCCTCTCTATACGCCAACACAAGATCCTCCTAACAAGTTTTCAACTGGTGAGGGCATGGGTAATTAAATGATTGTTCTTCCTCTAGAAACAACTCTAGCTGATGAATCTTTTCTTTGGCATTTAGATTATTTGTCCTCTTCCATTTCCCAAGCTCTTTCCTACATAACCTTAATCTGGTAGACACTGAATCTTGCTTTAGAAGAGCTATTCTTTTTCGCATGCCTTTTTCTCTGCTTAGAACCACCCTGAGAGGTCCTGGAAGAAGTAGCCTCAAAGAAACCACCTAATTCTCCTGTGGAACCTTTCTGGTTAGTTCCAGCTACTCGCATTGAACCACCTGCAGACTCCCCCGAGTGATTACCCTTCTCTTGAGGACGTTTCCTATGGGCAGCAAAGGCCGAAGCCATGAACTTATTCTTGTCAAGCTCTTTGTTTTTCTGTCTCCAGTTGTTCCTTGAAAGAGTAGTCATACACTCTGCCCTTTCCTCTAACAATGTCCATTGTGACAATAGGAGCTGTCTCCAAGCTAAGCACATATTTTCTTGCTATAGGATCTTTTCCGCCTCCGCAAGGGATTTCTTTATTCTTTCCTCCTTGATCACTCTTTCTTGACCGTTTACCATCAAAAGATATTGCCTCATACCTTCTAATACCTCTGACGCAATCCTTGGTCTCCTGTTATAGGATTTTTCCCCACCTGATCCTCCATGACTACTCCACACAGTGGGTCTGTTGGTTTTAGAACATTTTCACATTCTTCCTCCTGACCTGCCTCTGGTGTGTTCTTGTTTCTTTCCCTTTGTTCCTCCCGCATCTTCTTAATCGGACATCTACCTTGCTTATGAATAAGCCGTTGACATGTGAAGCATCTTTTCTGGACTCTCTCATAATGAAAGTAACCCGTAGCTTTATCATCTTCTGGTAGTGTGACAGCTCTGGCCCGACGCAGGGGAGCCGATGCTTCAAGCTTAATGAGGGCTTGAACATACTCTCTGAGTTGAGATTTTATAGAGTCAAAAGTCAGCACTTTTACCTCCCCCAAAGTGTTGGCATGTATAAGAGAGTAGCCTCCGTGGAGTGGTTGATTGGAATGTTGCTCATTTGAACCCAAATCTGGACAAATTGGAGGAAATCCGCCGATAGAATTGGAGTCCAACGTTCCATGACTACCCCCCATTCATTGTAAGTGTGAAAGCCTTGATCTAAAATCGTCACCAAATCCTCTTCATTGTTAAAGATGAATTGGAAACGCTCCTTAGAGAGAGCCACCCCCCTTACCTTGTTTCTTGGTAAGTTCTGGATGAGGTGTGAAACGCTTTGGTTGTCAGGATTCAAAATTCTCCCTATCAAACTTCGTGAGTTTCTTTCGCTTGACGAGAACTGTGGCAGATCTGGAATCACTAGTGGTTCTTCTTCCTCGTGTAGAGAAAGCTCCATCAGTGCTCGATCTATAGCCACTGACATTGTAACTATAGCTAGTTATCGTAAAATTTTCAAACATATTAGGTATCCGTCACTATCACAGTAGTGAGTCCAACTGTTCGTAGTAACCTTAATAGTTCGGAGCCCAACTGTTCGGAGCCCAACTGTTCATAGTAACCTTAATAGTTCGGAGGCAGATAACCTTAATAGTTCGGAGCCCAACTCTTCATAGTAAAGTAAACCTTCTGTTTCTACTGGAGAATCCTAAGCCCAAAAGAGAGAATTTTTTTTGAACTGTGTACAATAATGTTCAATTTTTTATTTTTATTGTTTTATACGAATTTAAATTCGATGTTATATATAAAAATCGATGTTATCCGGCGCTATCGCTTGGCCTGGAGCTGTGTCGTGCGTCAATCCCAAAGAGCACGCCAAAATTATGATGTTCCTTCACAAGAACTAAAGATAAATGAAGAAACATTTTAACGGATCATGTACTGACAAAAATTTTTTTTGTTTATTATCAAAAAAAGAAAAGAAATATTATGGTGTTCGTTCAAACAACAAGAAACCAAATATAATTCCCGACAACGGAGATTAATTTATTTTAGTTGTTCATGAAATATTATACGTCTTTTATTATGTACATATGACAGTTCCTCTATGACTCACATGTATTTGGAAGGAAAAAAAAGCGATGTTCATCAAAACGACTACAGTAGATGGTTGTTTATGAATTAAGAAATGCCCATTTTTCATATGTCTCCTCTAGAAAATTTATTTTTTAAATGGTGGATTAGTGATTTCTCTCAAATGCGAAATTATTTAACTATTCCATTTAGTTATTATATCTGCATGCGCGAAAAAAAAGTTGGACTGAAAGGAAATTAGTTCAGACCAAAAGACTTGAAATTTACTTCCGAATAACAAAAAAAAAGTTACCATCGTTTGCTTTTTCAAAAATACTCTTTTTATTATATAAGTTTCATTTAATGTTTTAGAATTTAGGTTTTAGGATTTCGGTTTTAATCAAGAATTTAGGGCTTATAGTTAAAACTTTTTGGAGTTTAGTGTTAAATAACTATTTGGATTTGAAGTTTAAGGTTTTACGGTTTAGAGTTTATGGTTTATTCAGGTAAAATACTCTTTTTAGGGTTTTAACCCTAACCCATGTTTAGTAAAACCCTAAGACCATATATAATTTATATAGAATATTTTAAAATATTAAAAATATTAATTTAGATAAAAGTGGTATATTTATAAATTAAATATATATTTGAATTTGGGTAGAGTAAAAGGGGTATTTTTTAAATTGCCCCTAGATTTTAGATGTCCCATATGGGCATATATTAATGTAGTGTTATATCTACCGACTATCTAAAATATCCAGATTTAGATTGTTAAAAAATCCAAAAAATGTACTGATATTTGTGAAATTGTTAAGTAGTCATCATTCGATTAGGTGAGAAGTTCATATACTTTTGTAAATAAAAACAAAAGATATAAACTTATCATACCTTTCTAATTTTCAAACTAATTAGATATTATATATTATGTAATACAACTAACAGATTTATGAAATATTTTTTTCTATTTCTAAGCATATATAATAGCATATGCATATTCAATTATAGTAGAAATATTTTATCCTCAACTAGATTGAGCTAATGGTGTGGGGAATTAACATTTTCTCTTTTCTATATCGCTCGAATTAAACATTATGATTATGAAAGACCTAATGACAAAGCATGCTTTTTGCTATCTTCCTTTTTAGTCACGGCTTGTCTCTCCATCTCTATCTTTCTATATATAAACATATTTCTCGAGCCAACATGTCATAGCAATATATATATATATTTCAGCTGCATTGATCTTCTCCTTCACACAGCTCTCTGGATTTCACATTCTAACTCTTCAAGCTTCTTGTAATTGTTTCTCATCAACACAACTCAAATGTGTAAGTCAATCCAAATTAAACATTGTTTACAAATATTTCTTGTATGTAATATGAATAAATTAATTTTTTACGTTTATTGTTTGTATAGTATTTAAATTTACAAATTTATTTTAACAAAAGAGAATTAAATATCTCTTATTCCATATAATTTCTATTTTTTTTTTTAATAAATAATTGTAACTAGTAAGCGGATCGTAAAGATACAAGAGCATCAAATCTTCTGTAATGTCATTTTTCACAATTTTTATTTTAAATGTAGGGAAAAAAATGATGAGGGTAAAACGAAAAGAAGAAAATTATGGGGGATATGAATTAAGTACGCATATATACATCAAGATATCAAAAATAGCTACAAGAATTTTTATTTTTTAAAGAAAAAGAAATATATAGTTTTTTTTTTTGAAAAAGATTTTTAAAAGGTATTTAAGAATTAAAGAAATATATAGTTTTCCATTCATTAACGTAACTCTTATGGTTACATATAAAACTAGGGATGCATATAAACATCTCATACATACATATATTATATACATGTATACGTATAACATATAGTTCAATACTTGAATAACGTAACAAGAATCATCAAAAGCAAATACAATACCTTTAAGGTTTTTATTATGTACAAAACCTCCATAAATCAGGGAAATAACTCCATGTTTTTCCCTTTCCACCTTATTTATAAATCTGTTTCCATCATCATCTACACAGCACTAGTGTGCATATATTAATATTCAACGTATATATATATATATATATATATCAATCTTGCATCTTCAGTCTGGAGTAATGTCACTATTTCCAGAGATCAATCTGAGAATTCGAAGAAGCAGAAGCATGAGCATTTGCATAGTCTTCTCCCATTTCAACAACTCTCTCCGTCTCATCTTCCAGTAAGTTCATTCCCTCATCTTCTACTTGGTAAGCAGCGTTCCTCGCGTCGATCTTGGCATTGTTTTGATGAGTATAAGCAGAAGCAGAAGCGGCGGCTGCAGCCTCCTCGTTGCTTAGCTGTGAAGCGACGAACTTATCAAGAACTCTCCAGTCCGTAGTCACTTGTTCCACTCCTTGGTCGTAGTAAAGAGAGCTGAAACTTTGATTCTCTTGTTGCAATTGTTCCTCATGAGAGAGATTTGATGATTGCTGCAAGTTACCAATATTTTGTGCGTTATTATTGTTGTTGCAGTTACTGTTACGGCTTTCGAGCTGAGGAAGCTGGAGGAACATAGATTCATGAAGATGATGGTTTTGTTGTTGTACCATGTGAGTGTAATGTAGCTCAATTTCTTGCTTGCAATGCAAGTTAGGGTTGCTGAGTGGATAAGATGAAGATGCATTGAGGCCATAAGGCGATGGCAGCTGAAGATTGTGGCGGTTATAATGATGATTGGGAAGAATCCGCCTTGGGGAGTTGGAATCGAGCTGCTCCAATGCCATGAAAGAGAGCTGATCATCGTACCAATGCGATGGCGAAGAATCGTAATCTCCCATCCTCCTCACTGTTGCCGCTAATCTCTTCTTGAACACCCTACATACCACCCATCCTTCCTCCTACACAGTATTATATAAATAAGAACACGTTTACAAAATGAAAATGCATACACTTTCTATCACTTATATATCAGTGCGTAATTTTTCTTTTTTTCCGTTGTATAAGGACAGAGTATGGTGTGACATTTAGTACCTTTGAGCTATGCATGATTTGTGATAAAACATTATTAAACTTTTTGACCAAATATAATGAACAGTGATTCTCATTTGTTTGATGTTTTGAGTTAATTTGTAGTAATTTGTAAGCTACGTATGTTTTGAAAGTTCAACAATGCACTGTGGCACTTTGAAGATATTTGTTATAAGAAACATACTAATGGGAGATCAAATATATATATTGAACAATTTCTTTCTTATACAAGTAAACTTGTAAATGCATGTGTTGGAGATGTGTTATGATCAATATATATACCTGAGGGGTTCCATTTTCATTTGTTTCTAAGCGATATTCATGCATGATCCAATCCGATTTCTGTCCGTTAGGGGCTCTTCCTTTGTAAAACACAAGTGTCTTCCTCATACCAATAAGACTATGTCTTAAATATATAGCCTTGTCTCTACCGGTGGCTTTCCAGAATCCTGCTTTCGTCGCTCTATTGGTCCGAGTTCCTGTGGGATACTTCTTGTCTTTATGGCTGAAGAAGTACCATTCACTTTGCTCTTCATTTCCTATCTTGCATAGCTCTACAATATCACAAAGAAAAATTAGACAACAAGCTTATGACTTTATAAGTATATACCTAACAAAACAAGGAACACTAAGGAAAATTATATCAATTTAAGGCCAAACCTTGAAGGTCCCATGGCTCAATCTTGTAAAGATCAACGTCCTTTATGAAATCGATTTCTATTCTCTTTGATCCAACTTTTTTCCTCAGGTAGTAGTCCACAAGTTCTTCATCAGTTGGATGAAATCTGAAGCCAGGAGGTACATGTGAAAATGAGTTCATCCTTTTAATCTTTATTCTCTTTTTTATTGAGATTAGCCTGTTTATGAGATGAAACGACGCATGTTAAAATTGATTAAATTAGGAGCATGAACGTACAATTCAGGATCACGATCTAGTGCAGTACTGATTGATCGTTTGGCTTAAAAACATATAGTGTTAACTGTCTCCAGGATACTGTAATGTACATATAATAAATAGTATAATTCAAACATATAAGTCGTGATTTTAAAAACAGCCAGTGCCTGAAATTATGTTAGATTCATAGCACTCTTGAGTCTTGAAGATGGGATTCTGATAAATAAAATAATTTAATTAACATATAGAAAATCTTGCAACGATGTATATAGAGTAGACAATATATATATATATACCGGGTAGATAACTGATAATTAAATACATTTACATAAAGTGAAGAAGACGAAAAAAGATGAAAATATATATATCTAGCTAGCTTTATCATCCTTTAATTAAGATATTTATCATCTGTTTTCACTGATTAGTCTATGTAGTTTTATGATTTTGGGTATTACCCACGAGTCTCCTAAGTATGATATTTTGCTTGTAACATCAGCAACATTGAGTAGCTCGGATGAGAAGACGATGATGATGAGCATCATCATAATCATGATAATCATTTTTAAAAAGAAAATCAAGAAAACAAATAATAGATATCTGTAGAAACATTTGACAAGAAAAAAACCCAAAAGACACAGAGATAAAGCGAGGTTCAAATATAGTGTAGAAACTTCAAAAAGGAAATTAGGGTTATACCTCAATAAACTCAAAAAAACAGGCAGATTCAACTCAAACCCTTCAAAAAGCTTAGGATTTGGGTGATTGTATGTGACTAGATACTACTGAATCTTCCACTTGTACTTGCTGAGATCGAACACTTCATGAAATATACTACTATAGAGCTAGAGATTGAGAGAGAAAGAACCCTAAAAGGAGATGTTATGCAAATGGCAAAGATTTGACAGTTAACATCGGGAATAACCACCGGAAAGAGATCGGATACCAATTAAGATATATGAAGTGAGCGAGAAGAGGGGATGGGGGAAAGAGAAAGAGAGAGTAGGGTTAAATAAAGAAGATCATATAATGATGAAGAAGGAGAAAAAGAGAGAAGAAGACACGATCAAAAGTAGACAACCGTGTCCTAATAATCTATAATAATTTGTCTCTCTCTCTCTCTCTCTGTGTCCTTGTCAATCATAGTCTCTCTATGTCCTTTAACCCCGAGAGAGATACTTTATTTGTTGCAAAAGCTTCGGGAGAAAAGAGAGAGAGAGAGAGAGAGAGAGAGAGAGAGAGAGAGAGAGAGAGAGAGAGAGATTGCATTTTCCATTACCACCCACCAGCTCTTGATGGAGACAGTCAGAGAAAAAGAATTTAAATTTATGAACATCAACCTTTTAAGAACAAAACATACTTTGGTGTTTTAAGTAACCCTTTATTTTTTTCAAAATTAAGGATAGTTTGTTTGTTAATCACAAAACAGTTCAACCAATAGAAAAACAATATGCAAATATAAACGGCAAATTTTTTTTTTTTAAAACTAATTAATTCTGCATTGAAAAATGAAAATATCACTTAATGTGAAGCAAATAAAAAAAACGACCTAAAACCCATCAAATAAGTAGGAACATAAGGAGTATTCAAATCCGAAGATATATGTATATATGCCAATGACACAAAAGACAAACTATATTGGATTGCACATTTTCGGAAAAATCATCTCATGGCTGGAACTCGAAGAGTGTTTTGCTGGGAGAGATATTTTGAAACTTGGTATGGGCTGGCTTGTAGGTGATGGGCTTCAAATTAACCTTTAGTTTTATAACCAACAATAAATATAATAGGATTAGTTTATTCTAAGTTATAAATTTGAAAACATGTATTTCACCTGGTTAGTTCACACTTTTTCTTTCAACATTAGGCCATAAATGGCAGGTCCATTAGTCTAATTTCTACATCGTGTAAGTGGTGGGACTCGATTTCGAGTGTGATGGTGTCTACCCTCTTAGTGGACTTACCTCCTGCCACTGGACTAAAGTCACTTCACGTTAGTCCACACCTTTTAGCAAAGAAATAATAACCTAAATTTGTAAATATCATTTTCAAAAATAAACTCATCTTAATATGATTAATACTGCATTTACTTACCAGTTTTTGGTGTTAAAAACAATGTTTTTGTCTTTCATTAAAACATTAACTCACAAAGTTAGCTCAATTGTAAATTTTAAATAAATGTTTTCATGCAAACCTATTAGCATTCATAGATAACTCAACTAATTGTAAATTTTAACCCAAAATTGTTTTAGTTTCTTTGTTGTCAACATCATGTAACAATGTAACATGTATTAAGTGTAGGAGCAAAAAAATCGAATTAAGAAAAACTACGAATATTATTGAGATAATGATAACATAAACAAATTACAAAAACTGAATTTAAAGGTGGTATTGATCTAGTACAAGAAAAAATGGAGGCCCAACAGGGATCCAAACAAGTCTACCAATGGAAACAAAGCCAAAATAAAGGTAAGAAAATAGAGATGGTGATAAACAGAGACCATAAACAGAGACCATTAAGAGGAGACAAGAAAAGTGGTTCAGCTCATCATCTGTTGTGCATCGAACCGTATCTGATAGGTTAGCCAGGGTGGATCACCACGGGCAATGTTGGATTGGTACATGTGTTCTTTAGTCATACCCAAGGCCATTGTACCATCCACTTTATTGGCAGATGGCTAATATCCTGGAGATTCCAGCTTGAAAACCCGTTGAGAAGTGTTTGAACATCAGTAAGCATGTGTGTAAAGTGTAAACCTAGGATCATTTTGTGGTTCTTTGAGTACCTGAGATAGCGTTTCTGATGAGCTCCCAAAGATCACATTACAAAAGTGAAGGTTGTAGGGACTTTTAATGGCCCACCAGAATCCCAACAACACTACTTCCAGCTTGGAGGAGACGAAAGAGAAAGCACGGAGACCGTGATATTTCAAAGTTGCATTTGAGCATGTGGGATGGTGGAAAATCCCAGACTTGTGGTGAAGCCGTCGACATTGTGGGTATGAAATCTATGGATTGATGCGTAGAGGACGTTGAGCGGAGTTTAAACCATATATCAGCTTCTTCAATAGAACGTCCTACAATCACGTGTGCGTCCTTCTTTTGTTCCTCGAAAACCCATCCATTATAAGCTTTCTAAAGGTGCCAAAGAATCCATGAGTTGCTTGTATCTGAGATTCTGAGATTGACACACTAGCCCGTCATCTCAAGAGATGGAAAAGATTAAGAAACACCGATGTTTGGGAGAAGCTGGAAGTCGGAGGAGGGATGCCTGCTATGTTCCACACATGACGAGCCAGATTGCAGGTGAATAGAACATGTGTGATGGTTTCAGTGGCTTCTCCACAGGTCTTGCATGGTAGATCAACATATATTCCCCCACTGTGGAGGCATTCATTCACCGCTAAAGCATCAAATAAGGCCTTCCATAGAAAGTGTTTTATTTTAGGGACTGTTGGGAGCTTCCACACACGCACCCAGACATATTTTCCTATAGGAGGAACCGGAGCGATGTGATCTTCATTCTGTGTAGGCAAAGCTTCGATAAGTTTGTAACAATTTTGTGAAGAATATGTCCCACCCTTACACATTCCCCAGGTCCAGAAGTCTGATGAGTGAGGTGATAACTTCTGAAGAAGAATGAGCTTTACATCATGGGCAGTAAAGAGTCGACGAACCTCCTGGGCATTCCAATATCCATTAGGACATAAGTCAAACACCAGCATTGTATCGATAACTTCAATGTCTGGATTTCCATTTGGAGGCTGTGGATACTTTTCTACCAACCAATTTGAGTACCACACATTAGTAGACAACCCATCACCAATAGTTTTGCCTTGATGCATTATGTTTCTCCCATGAAGAATACTCCTCCAAGCATAAGCAGGCCTATGACCTTCACCTGCATAAAGAACTGAGCCGGAAGGATAGCATCTACTTTGCATCACACGACTTAGAAGAGAATCAGGTTCTGACCATAGCTTCCAAGCTTGTTTACCAAGCAGAGCTTGATTAAACTTTTCGATATCATGAAACCCAAGTCCTTCCTCTTCTTTAAGCCGACACAATGTCATCCAAGCCACCAAGGGATCTTTTCTTCTTTTGTCCACTACTCCACCAAAATTCGATCATCGCACTAGTGAGTTTTTTGCATAGATCTTTTGAGAGTCGAAAACAGGACATGGCACAGACTCGAAGTGCTAATGATATAGAATTCAACAAGATTTCTTTGCCCCCTTGAGATAAAGCCTTGGTGAACCACCCATGTAACCGAGATTGTAGCTTTTCTTGAATAAACTGCAGTAGCTTCCGTTTGGAACCACTAAAACATTCCGGTAACGCCAAATAAGTTCCTTCTCCTCCCTCTTTGCCAATCTCCAAAATCTGTTTGATTTATGCCTTGTACTGAGCCTTAACTTTTTTACCAAAAAATAATCGAGGACTTCGACTTATTGATCACCTGCCCGGAAGCTTGTCCATAGAGGTAAGGACACTGGCTGATTTCCGCGCTCTCCACTAGCGAGGCTTTACAAAGTAGGAGACTATCGTCGGTAAAAAACAAGTAATGCACGGAAGGACCATTACGTCCGAGACTGATACCAGTAAGTCGTTGGTTGGCTTCCGCAAAATTAAGAGTATGTACCAATGCTTCAGCATAGAGAATGAAAAGGAATGCTGATAGCGGGTCACCTTGTCGAAGTCCATGCTCCAGCTTGATAAAACCATGGGATCTACCATTCATCAAAACCGTGTAGGATACTGATGAAACACAAGCTAGAATCCATGTGATCCATTCCTTATCAAAACTCATATTTTCCATCAGAATTTGCAGGAAACTCCACTCCACCCTATCATAAGCCTTGGACATGTTGGTCTTGATGGGTAAATAGTCACTTGAGATTTTGTTGTGAGTCCTCAGGGCATGCACCATCTCATGTGCAATGAGGATATTGTCTGAAATTAATCGTCCCGAGACAAAGGCGCCTTGTGTTTCCGACACCAGGGAAGGGAGAATTGCTTTCAAACGGTTACATAAGATTTTGGATATAATCTTATAGTGAACCGAGCATAAGCTGATAGGACGCATGTCAGCCATTCGTTTTGGTGAGGACACCTTCAGGAGCAAACATATTTGTGTATAATTCCATGATGGAGGCATGAGAGCTGTCTGGAAAAACAGTTGAATCTCCTGGATGAGGTTGGGGCCAATAATGTTCCAGAATTTTTGATAAAACAATCCAGTTAAACCACCTGAACCAGGTGAACTAGAGCCCTTAATTGAGAACACAGCGGAGCGGATTTCATCAGTAGTGACCGGCGCAAGCAGGACTATATTCATTTGTGGGGTAACACGGGGCATGAAACCTTGGAATAACTCCTCCATGTCGGTAGGATTACTGCTGGTGAAGAGAGACCGAAAGTATTCAACCGCAATATTACCCTTGGATTCTTCCGAATAATTTTCTCGGTTGAAATCATCCGTCTATACCATAATCTTATTCTTCGATTTTCTCCCTTTGACGCAGTTGTGGAAGAAACGATTGTTCTTTATATCCCTCACGTAACCATTGCTCTCGACTTTTGTTCTTCCAGAATATTTCCTCCGAACGATAAGCTTCTCCCAAATCAAATTTGAGTTGCTTCGGTTTGTTGTATTCCAGAAATTGTTTGACGATTTCCAGCTCCATCTCTTGTTTAATACTTTGAATCCTCTCTTTGGAATTTAGCTGTGTTGATCTCTTATGTTTCGCCAAACTAGATCGTACTCGGCTGATCTGTTTATCAAAGGAAAGACATGAATCTTCTACCTCACCCACCCAGCCTTTACGGACAACCACCTCAATGCCTATATTCTTGATTAGGCGTGCATCAAAATAGAACTTGCCTCTGTTTGGTGATTTCGTAACTTGGGCAAACCTGATAGATAAAGGTCTATGATCAGAACCCCATAAGGCCATATATACTCATACTGCGATTGAGGAAATAAGGTAAACCACTCCATGTTCCCAAAACATCTCTATAGCGAAACTGAATCCATATTTTGTCGTGCCAGGAAGCCCATGAGAACTAAACACCAGAATTAGGGAGATCTCTAATTTTGCAATTACGTGCCATGTTTCGAAAATCCCAAAACGTAAACTCGTCTCATATAGGACCTCCTAGCTTTTCACTGTCGTCCATGAGTTCATTAAAGTCACCAGCCAAAAGCCATGGTTCATCCCGAAGTAAACCAACATCTTCAAGGCGTTTCCACACAGCAGCCCTTCTCTCTCGTACCGGATCTTTGTATACGCAAGTTAAGAAGAAGGACATCGAACCCATACGAACCTTTAAATCGATAATACGTTTATATGTACATAACACTTCCATCTCGTAACAAATTTTCCAAAAAACCACAAGACCCCCACTCAAACCAAGGAGTTCCACCGTCACTAAGTTGTCGCAACCCAAACTCTCCTATAAACCAATCATGTAAGCGTTTCTTTGTTTCGTTTATGACAAAAATAAAAAATCCGGGAAGATCTCATGACATATCTCCCGGAGTCGATGAACTGCCTCGGTGCTTCCAGCTCCTTAGCAGTTCGAGCTAATAAGGCTCATTTTGGCCTCAGCGGCTTCAAACTGGAAGCCACCGCTTTTTCATGGGTTTTTGGGGATTTCTGAATTGGATTGACAACACTCACCTCTGCTTTACGTCTGGTAATCTCATTAGGAGGCATATACCGACCAATCTTCTGTTGTGGAGTGGAGAGATTCGGTGGAGGTGCAGGACGATTTTTCCTTTGCCAGGAGGGAGGCCTGTTACGACTCTTACCGCTAGTACCAACATTCCCGGTAGATCAGGCTTTTTGAGTGGAACCTAATCTATAACCCCTCGGAATCTAGATTCTTGGGTAAGAGTTCTGAGACAAAGAGATTGCTTCAGACTCCTGTAGAGAGCCTAGAATGGGAGCTGAGTTTTGCTCCGAGTGGCATGGATTTTTTCCTTTCGAGACATGATGAAGCAATTCCGTGAACCCTAACACATGGCCCCTGTTTTTGGAGAGATCGTGTACAATCAGAGGAGTCTGAACCACGGCTTTTTCTTTCTCTTCCAGGATAGATGTTTTGACTCGTAGGATACGAGCTTGGCGTTCTGTTTCATCAGAATGATATATATATTATTTGGTCATTCTTTGTTCAGTAATGGATAGCTCTGGGAACATAGGCGAAAAACCAGGCGGTTCAAGCCCATTGCCTGACGCCACCAACGGCTGACTGGACGGCGTGTCTGAGGAGCTTGCCTCCGTCGACAGCGGGAGAGAACGCTTGTCTGAACTTGCTTTCGATCTGAGGTAAGGACATGAATATCTATCATGTGTAAGGCGGTGACATGCGAAACACTTCTTGTGAACCCTCTCGTACACATAGCCTATAATTGATGGCTCTATTCGAGGGAGGCGGAGTAACTTTTCTCGTGTTGATGTCGAATTTCACCCTTGCTCTTATATACTCACTACAAGAAAACACGCCGTTTGCGAGGAAAATTTGCGACGCCGAGTTT
>OVAP01001129.1:0-26017 GCA_900406295.1 Aurinia saxatilis | reverse complement strand
TTATTATTATTATTATTATTATTATTATTATTATTATTATTATTATTATTATTATTATTATTATTACTGATGCAGCTTAAATATTGATTAGATCATTTTAGAATCATTACTTAATATTAATAAAATAATTGTAGAGTTTTGAAGTTTTTTATGAATTATATACTTTTAAAGTTGATACCATGAATGACTTTTCAAATCCCTTTTGTAATTGAAAATATTGATATAAAAAATGCAATTAATATGTGAAATAGATATTGAATTAAATTATTTTATTAAAGTTAAATATTGAAGTGATGTAGAGTACATGTGTGTTGATGTGTCATCACCAAAAGAGAGAAAAACTAACTTTATGTACATAATAACTAGGGGTTGATCCGCGCTACGCACGGGATAGATTAATTTTTTAAACTTCATTTGTTTTATTCTTGAGATAACAACGTCTCAAAAATATTTTGGTACTTGTAATATATTTTTGGAACAGTTTTTCTCATGTTATTTAAAATTTTTATGATACATAGTCTTTATGATTTACTATTTGACAGTATATTGTATTATCATGAATTTTATATAGTAGACATTTCTATCATTATATCTGCCACACGTCATTTCATTAAGACTTTTAATCATTGTTTTAGTTTGCGATCATGATTTTTTTTTATTCATAATTTTAATTCATACATTTATTAATATGAATCATGATTAAGTCAATAATAACCATAAATTGTGAAATTTTTGTCCAAATTCTTTTATATTGATTGATTATATTTTCTTTTGTATAACAATGATAATATTATTGTATTGTCGTATTACAGAAATTTAAATTTGTGTCATAGTAATTTTTTTATCTTCGTATTTAAATATACTGACATGAACCTTCATCAATTTAATAGTTTATGATTTATGTAAGATAAAACAATGAAATATTTATAAATGTAACATATTATTTCAAAACTTAGTGTTCTTCAATAACCATAAATTCTGAAATTTTTGTTCAAGTTCTTTTATATTGATGGTTAATATTTTTCTTTTGTATAACAATTATAATATTATTGTATTGTCGTATTACAGAAATTTAAATTTGTGCCAATAGTTAGTCTAGTGGATTTATCTGGGCGTATGGTGTGTTATTATTGTTTTTTATTTTATTAATTTTTTTTTTTGGGATAACGACGTCCCACAAATATCTTTGTAATTGTAATTATATTTTGCAAAATCTTTTGTAATGTTCTTTAAAAAAATTTATGATACATAGTCTTTATAATTTATGCGATTTACTATTTGACAGTGTTTTGGTTTGCAATCGTGATTTTGTTTAGTTTTTTATTTTAATCACTATATTTATTAATATGAATCTTGATTAAGTCAATGGTTACTCATTTGTGTTATATTATAAAGGTGTTATCCTACGAGTGTTTTAATTTTAGATTTTTTTAGTCCTTAACTTATTATTATTATTATTATTATTATTATTATTATTATTATTATTATTATTATTATTATTATTATTATTATTATTTGATGCCGCTTAAATATTGATTAAATCATTTTAGAATCATTATTTAATATTAATAAAATAATTAATTTAAAGTTTTGAAGTTTTATATGATTTATATACTTTTAAAGTTGATATCATGAATGACTTTTCAAATCCTTTTTGTAATTGAATATAGGGGCTGACCACATATACCCATTTTTTATCTCATTAATCACATATAACCACATTCCTTCCTTTTAGTTATTTCTCTTGTAAGAAGTCTAAAATACCCTTATTTAAATATTAACTATTTATGAGGTTTTAAGGTTTAACCACCCCTAATAAACCCTAATCTCCTAAAATATAAACCCTAAATCCTAACAATTAAACCCTAAATCCTAACAATTAAACCCTAATAGTTATTAAAAATTAAACCCTAAGTTTACAAGGGTTTAACCTTAAATCCTAAACCCTAAGTAAATCATAAACTCTATAATTTTACTAAACCCTAAATCCTAAAATCTTAAACCCCTAACAAATATATCATTTATAATGGAAAATAGCTTTGGTAAATAAAGGATATAATGGTATTAAAATATAAAAAAGGTGGATATATGTGATTAAAAAAAAGGTGTGGTTATACGTGGTTAGTGGGTATGTAAAGTTGGGCATATTTGTCATTCTCTCTTGAATATATTGATATCAAAAGTGTAATTAACATGTGAAATAGATGTTAAATTAAATTATTTTATTATGTGGAGTACATGTATATGGTGATGTGTTATCACCAAAAAGAGAGTAAAGCTAACTTTATGTATATAAAATTTATCTTCTCTGGTGACGTGGCAGGCGACGAAAGGGCGATTCAAATACGATACGGAAAGCGCTTTTTCTCGTCGGTGAGGATGTCGCCGGTGGAAACACCGGGGGCTAATGGTTCATCGGAGTCCAGGGAAAGTCTGGATGTTGATTTACGAAAGGTTTCGAGTGCAGGAAAGGGTCAGTCTGGTAGATCGGAGGGAGATCTGGATGTCGAATCGATAGGGCTAATGGTAGTGCCGAAGGTCCTTTCGGTTCGGGTTTCGGATCTGGGGAACAATCGGGAAGACTCGATTGTGGATGAGACTAGGGTTGATGTTCAACAAACGAAACCGATCTCGTGGTCTTCGGTGGTGAGTAATGGCGAAAATCAGAAGGGGGAACAGAGTAAACAGGAGGAGGGATCGCAGGTTAAAAGGGGTTTGGAACCACTTGCTGGGAACAAATCCTATTCATCGGTGGTTGCCAAGGATACACTAAAGCAGTATGAGTACACGAAGGTAGAGACAGATGGTAAGATATCTATACTAGTTCCTGATGATATATTGGAGGATAAGCCTCTGTGGGATGAACTTTTGATTGGAAAGTTTCTATCAAAGGCACCACCTGTGGGCAGGATTTATACGTTGGTAAACAGAATTTGGCCGCTAAATGATAAAACAGTGAGAGTAGAGGTTTATGGTATTGATGATCATACGGTGAAGTTCAAGATTAAAAATGAGGGTGTGAGAAACCGAATTTTGAAGCGGGGGTTGTGGAATATTTGTGGAATTCCACTAGAGGTTTCTCGCTGGTGTCCATTGGAAGAGGTAAAGCAACCTGAAGTTAAAAAGATGCCAATATGGGTGGTGGTAAAGAATGTGCCTCGGAGGATGTATTCTTGGAAAGGACTCAGTTTCCTTACCTCACCAGTGGGGAAGCCGAAACGCTTGCATCAAGATACTGTTACCTGTAAAAGTTTTGAAGAGGCAAGGGTTTTTGTGGAGGTGGATCTCACTACCAGCCTGCCTAGTAGCTGTGTTTTCACTTCCAAGTCTGGACAAGAGTGTCTGGTTACTTATGAGTATCCCTGGCTACCTACGCGATGTGACTGCTGTAAAAAAGTGGGGGCACACAGCTAAGGACTGCTATCATAACAAGGTGAATAAAGAGGTAAAGAGTGCACCTCCGAATCCTCAGAAAGTCAATGAGACACAAATAGAAGCTGGCAGGAACAACCAACAAGACACTGTACACTTCTTAGTCAGTCAGAAGATGACTCTTGGCGCTACTCAGGTATCTGTTGCTAAAGCGGATGAGCCTAGTACTGTTTTGCAGATAGTGGTAGAGCACTCAGGCAGGAGCTTGGGAACCACTATCAGGCGGGTATTTTTAAGCATAAGGCATGAACCAAATCCTGAGTGCTCTACCCCATCCAGAATTTCATTGAAGTCTCCCATGAAATTCTGGATGGGGTAGAGCACTCAGGATTTGAAGATCTTCAAGCTGTTCCAGTGGGAATGCGAGATTTCCAAGAGGTTGTTAGGGATTGTCAATTCATGGATTTGAATTGTCATGGCCCTTTATTTACTTGGTGCAATAAGAGAGAAGAAGATGTCGTTTGTAAGAAGCTGGATAGAGTAATGGTGAATGAGGAATGGATGCAACTTTTTCCCACAGGTTATAGTGTTTTTTAGTCTGGAGGCTGCTCAGATCATTTGAGATGTAGAATACAATTTGGGAGTGAGGAAAGGAGGAAGAAGAAGACATTTAAGTTCCTGAACTCTATGGCTGAAAATCCAAAGTTCTTAGGAGTTGTGGAGAAGTACTGGAGTAACACTGATGCGTTGTTTGTCTCAACAACTGCAATGTATAAGTTCACGAAGAAGTTGAAGGGTCTCAAGCAGGAACTAAAAGGTCTTGGGAGAGAAATTGGAGACTTAACTAAGAGAACAAAATCAGCTTTTGCAGATTTATGTCTTTGTTAAACTAAGACTTTGGAACTACCAACAAGGCAGTCCATGAGGGAAGAAGCTCAGGCTTATGCGCGGTGGTCTTCTTTGGCTTCCATTGAAGAGAAATATTTGAAGCAAAGATCAAAGATTCATTGGTTGAATGTAGGTGACAAGAATAATAGCTTTTTTCATCAAGCTATCAGAGCTAGAAGGTCCCAAAATGCTATCAGAGAGGTTAGAAATGAAGATGGAATGATGCTTGACAATCAGGAGGACATTAAGATGATAGCAGAGAAGTTTTTTAAGGAGTTCCTTAATCATACCCCAGCTGACTACTCAGGAATTTCTGTGGAGGAGTTAATAAGCTTACTCGCCTTTCGATGTTCTGAGTTGGAAAAAGGCAAACTCACCAAGGAAGTAACGGAGACTGAAATCAAACATGTATTATTTTCCATGCCAGGCAACAAATCACCAGGACCAGATGGGTATACATCCGAGTTTTATAAGGCATCTTGGGGAATTATTGGTGCAGACTTCATGGCTTCAGTCAAATCCTTCTTCCAGACGGGTTTCTTGCCAAAAGGGGTGAATTCCACTATCCTAGCGCTTATACCAAAGAAGACTCAAGCTTTGGATATGAAAGACTACAGGCCTATATCTTGATGCAATGTGATTTACAAAGTCATTTCAAAAATTTTGGCAAATCGATTAAAGCAGATTCTTCCAGGTTTTATTTCTCATACTCAATCTGCTTTTGTCCAGAATAGGTTGCTTATAGAAACTGTTTTACTGGCCTCAGAACTGGTAAAGGATTATCATAAGGAATCTAGTACTAGGAGAGGAGCTTTGAAAATAGATATCTCTAAAGCTTTTGATTCAGTTCAATGGGATTTTTTGCTATCTGTTTCTGAGAATTATGGGATTACCTGAAGTGTTTGTTGGCTGGATAGACAAATGCATTTCTACTGCATCTTTCTCTGTTCAAGTAAATGGGGAGCTTGCAGGTTATTTTCCAAGTAGTAGAGGTTTGAGGCAAGGATGTTCTTTATCTCCATATTTGTTTGTAATCTGCATGAATGTGTTATCAAAGATGCTGGATAAAGCTGCATGAGATAAGAGAATTGGATATCATCCTGGGTGTAAAGAGGTAGAACTGACACATCTAAGCTTTGCTGATGATATATTGGTTTTCATGGATGGGAACCGAGATTCTGTTGATAATATCATAAAGGTTTTTGAAGACTTTGCTGGAGCTTCTGGTCTGAAAATCAGTTTAGAAAAGTCAACTCTGTACCTGGCAGGGTTTACCTTGAGGGCAAGAGAAGATATGATGTCTGGCTTGCAGTTTTCATTGGGGAATCTCCCAGTTCGTTATTTGGGGCTGCCACTGCTTACCAAGAGAATGAGGCAACAAGATTACTTTCCTTTGATTGAAAAGTTGCGCTCTCAAGTCAGTTCCTGGACTAAAAGACAGTTATCATTTGCAGGTCGTCTCCAACTAATAAATGTTGTCCTTCTTAGCACAGTGAACTTCTGGATAAGTGCATTCCGGTTACCCAGTGGCTGTATCAAGGAAATTGACAGTCTCTGCTCAGCTTTCCTTTGGTATGGGCCAGATATGAAGAAGAGCAAAGCAAAAGTTTCATGGAGGACAGTCTGTTCACTTAAGGAGGAAGGGGGATTGGGTGTCAGAAATTTGAGAGAAGTAAACAAAGTTATGTGTCTTAAGTTAACATGGAGAATACTTTCTGCTAGGGATTCTTTATGGGTGAGATGGATTCACACTGAGCTTCTACAGGGCAAGTCTTTTTGGTCTGAGGATATTTCTCATGTCAGAGGGTCCTGGATGTGGAGGAAGATTATGAAATATCGAAGCTGGTCTAGAGAGTTCCACAAAGTTAGGGTCAGAGATGGTAGACACACACACTTTTGGTATGATGATTGGTGTGAGAGTGGGCGATTATGGAGTTTGATTGGCGATAGAGGTACTATTATGCTGGGTATCCAAAAATCTAAGCTCATGGCTGAGATTCCTACTGATCGTAGAATGAGGCAGCATAGAGTTCCACTATTCAACAATGTAGAACAAGAATTGGCTAGCTATTTGGAGTTGCGAGATGTTGTAGGTGTGGATATACATCTGTGGAGAAGCCAACATGGGGAGTTCAAAAACAAGTTTCAGACCCATGACACTTGGTAACAGATTAGAAGCCATAAGTTACATGTGAGATGGAGTAGTGGAGTATGGTTCAAATATGCTACCCCTAAACATTGTTTTATGGTTTGGTTGGCAGTTCTGGATCGTCTATCAACAGGGGAACATATGATTCGATGGAGAATGGAGGCTAAGGTGGGTTGTTCTTTCTGTAATGAGGAGATAGAAACACTGCATCATCTTTTCTTTGCTTGTCCATACTCGGAGCGAGTATGGAAATCTTTATCTCAGGGGCTGCTTCGAGAGAGATACACTGCAGATTGGAATGTTTTGGTAGAGTTGGTATCAACAGTTAAAGGGTCGTCTATAGAGACCTTACTGAGATACACTTTCCAAGCCACACTCTACCATCTCTGGAGAGAACGAAACATCAGGAGGCATGATAATATTAGTACACCGGAAGCAGTTTTGATAAGTAAAGTTGATCACAATATCAGAGATCGTATCGCATCAATACGGAGAATAGATGAGAAGATGAAAGGGGCATTACTACACTGGTTTGCTAGTAGATGCAACTAATGAAGCTCTAATCTGTTTTTTGTTTTTATATCATTTTTCTGTATGTGGGTTTTGTCTTGTAAACTCTTGTAGCTTAGTCTCTATGCACTATGGTGTAACAAAATGGTCACTTTTGAATAAAATTTAACAATTTATTCAAAAAAAAAAACTTTATGTATATAGATACTAGAACCTATAATTGCTTTTAGATAGCCACATAGAATTTTTGAAATCTCAAATGTATTGTACATATACCAAATCAGTCCGTAAGTAATAAGTGACTGTTACAATTTTGAGATTTGTATATTCATATAGATCTAAGTTAACTTATGATTCATAAATTCTGTGTTCTTGATTTGGGACTACTGTTAGTAGCAATCTCGATTGTCGCGGTTTGGACACAGTCCCAATATTGTTGTATGTCTAATTTCTCCTCTACATAGGAACATGCCATGGACTGTGTTGGACAGTTGGAGCTAAGACCAATTGTGGCATTGAAAGTAGATTCCCGAGAGATAAAGAATTTGTCAAGAGAGGAAACTACAGAGGTTTTTGCAGTTTGCTTTGTATGAGCTGGTTTGTGTGAAGTTGTTGGAAAGATTGCAGAAAGTAAAAATATGTTCAGGTTGTGGAGAATTAGTATTAGAAAGAAGAGAGCTTGTTCTTGATTGTATTATTTTAAATAATGATGTTGCACCAACTCAGAGGAAGAACATGTAAAACAAATATTATTTTCATCGATAATAAGTGATATCATTTTTCACCAATACAAACTCATAAAAGCTGACACATTTGGTTTGTGAGTCTTAAATAAAACAGAGGCTTAATCCTACTAAATTTTAAAAGCAGATTTTATTGCAGAGAGAAAA
This sequence comes from Aurinia saxatilis, assembly GCA_900406295.1. NCBI lineage: Eukaryota > Viridiplantae > Streptophyta > Magnoliopsida > Brassicales > Brassicaceae > Aurinia > Aurinia saxatilis. Next base: position 18,208 of record OVAP01001129.1, on the reverse strand, counting down.
GAAACTACTGCAGCCTCATGGCCGAAAACGGGAGAAGAATGAAATTTTGAGCAGGATAGGCTACGAAAGTTGTGCCCAACATCACAGGATAAGAACCATAAAGTGTTGTAGCAGCTGATGGAGGCGTTGTGGCACCATTGAAGTTGAAGTGACCAGAAGCAGAGGAGCTAGTCGCGGCTCCACACGCAGTGCATCCGGATGCTGGGGACGAGACAGTGGCGGTCTCGTAGGGTCTCTGACTAAATAATGGTTGAGGAGCACCCCATATTGTGGGAGGCATGCAAGCAGCAGGAACTGTAGAGTAGGATGATGCAAAGGTGCTGGGAAACATGGTTTGACCGAAAGGGCCATAGAAAGATGTTAAACCAGCAGGAGTTTGACCGAAAGGGCTTGAAGGAGATGTTGCTACACCACCAGGGAAGGAAAAAGCAGAACCAGTGAACGTCGAATTAGTTTGACCGAAAGGGCTTGATAAAGGTGTTGTTCCACCAGCAGGGAAGGTGTTAAAGGCCGGCTGTGATGCGGTGTTTAGACTTGAAGCAGCTAAGGAGGCACCTGAACATGAGATTAGGCAGTCAGATAGAGATATTTATATATGCAACAGAGATTTGACAAATAAGCTAGTTAGTTACCTTTGTCTCCTTGATTGTAATCTTCCCACCTCAATTCGTCATGGCTTTTATGTCGATAAAAAGGGGAAGCAGATATGGAGTCCAACATCTCGCCTGGTTTTTCTCCACTGGGCGTAGCCGCATAACGAATTAACCTACTACCTTGTACATGATATTCACAATTCGGACTGCTGCTAAATGTAGCCGACGATGAAGAAGAGGAGCTCGGTAACTGAGTAGTAGCTGTACTGAAACCAAAAGGCCGTGGTGATGATGATGAAGATGTTGCTACCCCAGCAGGTAACACCCAAGAATCAAAGTTTCGCCCTATGGGAGAAATATTAGCAGCAGGTAACGAGCCACCTGAACATGAGATTGGTCAGTTACATAGAGATGTTATATATGTATTTAAGGATTTGACAAATGTGTTAGTTAGTCAATTACCTTTGTCTCCTCGATTGTAATCTTCCCACCTTAGTTCTTCGTGGCTTTTATGTTGATAAACGTTGGAAGCAGATATGGAGTTAAACATTAAGCGACTCTCCACATATGGATATGGTTGATCATCAACGAGAGTAGGCATATAACGAGTTAGCCTACTACCCTGTTCATGAGATGCAGAAAGCTGTGATGTTAAAATGGGATTGCTGCTAAATAATGTAGCGGGTGATGATGGAGAGGAGCTTGGTAAATGAGATGCAGAGAGCTGGGATGTAAAACTGGGGCTGCTCCTAGATAATGAAGAGGAACTCGGTGCATGAGTAGAAGCTGTACTGAAACCAAAACATTGTGGAGGTGATGTCGTAAAACCTGCAGAGATTGAATCATGAGCAGAGGCAGCCGGGTATCTTTCGAATAATGGCTTTGGTCCAAAAAGGTCAGAGGAAGATCCAGGCAAGTAACCAACACCAAATCCGGGGAAACAGCTTGAAGCATTAACAGAAGTAGCCTTGGGAGGATGTTGTGCTGGCCCAAATAGTGAAGAAACACTCACTGGAGTCGTACCAAAAACCACTGTGCTAGTTGATGGGTTTGGTCCGGAAAAGTGAGAGGAGGAAGATGCTTGGGAACCAATATCAGGTCTGGCGGAAGCAACATCATTCCCAAACAGTGGCGCCGGCCCAGATACTGAAGAAAAACTCACTGCAGATGTAGTAGTTGAGGGGGTTTGTCGGAAAAAGTTACAGGTTGAAGATGATGGCGAGTAACCAACAGTAGGTACGGCCGAAGTAACATAGTCCCCTAACGTTGTTGGAGTAGAAGCTGAAAGAGTCTGTCCGAAACCATTCCTTGTCCCCAATAAACCACCAGGACCAGAAGCAGAAGCTTGATTTGACCCAAAACCAAAAGCGGGAACTTGGTTCTGCCTGAATGTAGATGATGGTCCGGGATTAGCAGATTCACCACCAAAACCAAAAGCAGGAGATTGATATGATCCGAATGTAGATGGTTTGGGAGTAGCAGATTCACCACCAAAACCAAAAGCAGGAGTTTGATATGATCCGAATGTGGATGATGGTTTGGGAGTAGCACATTCACCACCAAAACCAAAAGCAGAAGATTGATTTGTACCTGATCCGAATTCAGATGGTTTGGGAGCAGCAGATTCAACACCAAAACCAAAAGCTGGACCCTGGTTCTGCCCGAATGTAGATGATGGTCCGGGATTAGCAAATAAACCACCAGAATTAGCGAATAAAGGAACTTGCTTTGACTCTGCGAATGTAAATTCTTTGGGAGCAGCAGATTCGCCACCAGAACTAAAAAAGGTTTGGCCAAGAGCTGGCGTTGATGCAGAACTAGAACTAGCCGAAGCAGGTTCAAATCTGAATGATGAAGAAGTATGAACTGGAGATAAGGTGGACACAACAGCAGGAGAGTCATGTCCAAGAGCTTCAACTGGAGATACTACTAAAGCGGAAGCAGCAGGACCAGACTCATGTCCAAGATCTTGAACTGTAACCGGGGTTGAAGTGACTGAGACAGTAGCATTGCTCGGTGGTTCGGATTCTTGAGTGGTGAGTACGCCTGAAGTGCGAAGACGGTAACAGGTGCTGCAGCACTCTGGCTCTGAAAAATCAACCCTCATTCTTCTTTAGATATTTCAAAACTGATTAACAAAAGAAACAAACTGATTAGTAAATAACATTCCGAAACTGAATCAAAATTGCAAAACTACTAACAGAGAAAACCCTAGATAAAAAACAAAACTTTCCAATCAAATTAGCATTGTTACTCTAAAATGGAACAGAAATAATCGGTTGATCACTGCTAATTGAATCAATATTTAACAGAGAATTGTAGGAGACAACAGGTATGTGAAAACGTGCAAAAGACGCAACCCAAAACCTTGATTACGAAGATAATCTAAAACCTAAATTCTGTGAACAATATTAAGAAACTGAAAGAGAACTTACGGAGAAAACAATGGCGCTTGTGTTAGTGGTTCAGAAACTGAGATCAGAAGTAGGGTTTATGGAGACAGTGAAGAGGAGAGAATTTGTGGAGTCGATTTATATAGGTAAGGGATCTGGTTACTTGCCAGCGTCGCTCATACGCTTCCTACAGATTTTGTAAATTTGTATTTGTGTGTGGCGTTGCTTCGACGCAGAGGACGACGATCTTTACTCGACTAAGATTAACTATTAATTAAAAGTAGGTACAGTAATTATAAACTATATAAATTTTTAGGGAAAACATTTTCATTAGAAATTGAGAAAATATAAAGAAGAATAAATTAATAAGGTAATCCTAATACAATAAAAGAATAAATCTGGTTGGACTTTAATACATTTCCTCTCAAAATCTCGTATTAATTAGAGTGTTTATTGACTTATATATTACACACTACTTTGTCTAACTTCCGATGTAGAACTTTGGGTTGAATCCCAATATTTATTGCAGGTGTTCTTCGTTCGATTTCGATTTATCTAAAGAGGTCTGTGTTGGTCTCTTTGTTGATGTGCGATAACGGCACTTGAAGAGCCAAATCTCAGAGAGCAAACCTGGTGTTTTGTTGGAGATGGTGAGTGATGACGGGGTTTGTGTTCTGCTACCGTTTCCAGGCCTTGGTGTCGTCTCTCTGGTTGTGTTGAAGTTTCATTGTGTCGTTGCCTTTTGCTTAGGCTTATACCATTCTCTTCTGGTTTGGGTGTGTTTAAGTGTGGTTTTAGGTTCCAGTTTGTGGTTTTGCAGGTTTGTAGTTGGTTCCGGTGTCTCAAGCTGATTTTGTCGAAGTCTGTCCTTTTCAAAGATTTCTTTGAGGCGGGTACAAGTCATGTCTTGGATCACCAATATGTCCAATTTCATCCGCTAATAATTAGCGGAGACTCACTCTTGATTAGACGAGATGGCGGCGTTAGGAATGGAGAAGCGATTTGGCGTCTATGTTCTTTAAGAGTTCTCGGGTCCTCTCCCCGGTTGTTCCTAGACCGATCCTCTGTTTTCTCGCTGTAGAATCTGAGGTATCAATGATAGGGTTTGGATTTTACAGTGTATTGCTATCTCATTACGCCCGTCATGCTTTCTCTATTATCCTTTATGCGTCGTCTCCGCCAATGTTCAGTCGTCACTTTGCTCTCATTCCAAAGTTGGTCGCTCAACGACTTCGCAACGATTGCCAATTGAATTCTCAACTTCAAATGTTATACTGGATATCGCTTTACATCTTACATCTCTGCATTGGACCGGTTCTTTGCCAGACAATTAGATTTAGATTGTGTGATTGTTTCTTTGATTTTGTTTGTTACCTACCTATTGGTTTGGTGACTTTGTTTACCTTGTAAGGCTTAAGCTATTTCTATTATTTAAATAAAAATAACTTTGTGAATAAAAAAAAAGACGATAGTTATATGATTTATTGTTGTATGAAATGATATTTCCATGTCGGCAAAAGAAGTAGTAGAAGAGTCATCGAATAACCTTTCGGAGATAGTAGTGCAACTGATAGGTTTCGAAAGCTCTGGATTATTTTCTCGCATAATAATATTATCTAATGTTCCAAATATTAAGGCAATATCGATTACTTTGGTTTCAAGATGATCAGAAATCGTGCAGTTGATATAATACTAGAGAAATGATTTGTAATTTTAATTTTATTGACTCAGTTGTATTGTATTCATAGAATTTTTAAACAAAAGCTTAAAACAAAGGGAAATTTTTTATTAAACCCCTTATTGGGTTTGCTATTGCCAATTTTGCCATTTTCCTCCATGGCAGACTCAAAACGAAATTATTTCTATTGTGACGGACGCTTTTACCCTCTGAATAAAGTTAAATTACGAGAGAACATGGTTTATTCACCTAGTATCTAGTTTGGTCGAGTCCATAAACTTGAACCGAGTTCATCTGATTATTATTTTTTCCGATCGATTCCTAGAATTTTGCAGAGCTAGATTTTTTTTTCCGATCTAACACGGTTGTCTGGGCGGGAGAAACGCAGTGGACAGCCAACAATTGACGGGATTACACTACAATAACCCATTACTCGAATCTTTGAAAAGCTTCCATTTTTTATAGAAAAAGTTAGAAATCATAGTGTATAATATATGAATCTATCATATTTCGGTATCATTCAAGAGAAAAGCAAGAAAAATTGATGAAAATAAGGTTTCTGGGCGGGTTACAATTGCAGATCGAAAAGGAATCACAAAATCAAAGGTAAAACCGTCATTTATGTTTCTTTAGTAAAGAAAAAAAAAGCGTCCAAAAATACTTCCAACTACTCGGACCCAGCATCCAAATTGATGACTATTTACACATTGGTGTCATTTCACTTATTGTATATATAGCTACATGCGCAATAAAAAAAACGTCATTCAAAAGCTATACCCAAATCTATCAAATCTGTAGTAACTTTGAAACCCAAACAAGAAACAAAAAATTCACGACCCTTTTTAAAATATAAAATTACAATTTTATACTTAAAAAAAAAAATATAACCTAGGGGCATAAATATGTAAAGACCAAATGTATTAACCCAAACATATATATATATATATATAACATCAAACGGAAATAAATGCGAGGGTTTAAACAATTGCCTCCATGTAAAAAAAAAAAACTAAACTTTAAGGGTATAAAAATGTAACGATCAAATTTATAAATTCAAACAAATATATATACGAGGGTTTAGATAAGTGCGAAACGGAATCTAATGGAGTTGCGGAACGGAAAAACCGAACTCTGAAAGAAATGATGAATGCGTTGTTGCAAGAATCTGGCTTAGCCCAGTCCATGTGGGGGGAAGCTTTGCTTACCACGAACTATATCCTCAACAGGATCCCGTATAAGGTGACTGGTAAATCACCATATGAGCTTTCGAAAGGTACAATATCTTCGTACAAATTCCTGAAAGTGTGGGGGTGCCTAGCAAAAGTGGTTGTACTACCACCTAAAAAGGTCGCAATTGGACCTAAGACCATAGACGGTATCTTCATTGGATATGCGCACAACAGCAGCGCTTATCGATTTCTGGTTCACAAATCAGATATCCCCGATATTCATGAAAATACAGTTATGGAGTCAAGAAATGCTTCATTTTCGAGGACATTTTCCCGTGTAGGAAAACTCAGAAACGAACTCATGAACAACGAGATGCAGATACCTCAGAAGCTGAGGGCCATAATTCTGGTACTATTGTTGTTGACGAACCAGAACCGGCACCCGAAGAGGAACCTAGACGAAGCAAAAGAGCTCGCAAGCGTAAGAATTTCGGTGATGATTTCTTGATGGCATTTCTGGCTGAAAACGTACCAAGAACTTATTCAGAAGCTATGTCTACACCTGATGCACCTAATTTGAAGGAAGCAGTTAATACTGAAATAGACTCTATCTTGCAACATCATACTTACGAGATACCAGATCTACCTCAAGGCTCTAAACCTTTGGGGAGTAAATGGATTTTCACAATCAAACGGAAAACCAATGGTGATAGTGACAGGTACAAGGCTATGTGCAAGGATTTAGGCAAAAAGAAGGCTTGGATTTCTTTGACACATATTCTCCAGTATCGAGAATAACTTCAATCAGGATGCTCATAGGTGTTGCAGCTTTAAGAGGTTTTGAAATTCATCAGATGGATGTAAAAACTGCCTTTCTAAATGGAGATGGAAGAGGAGATCTACATGAAACAACCTGGAGGGTTTGTTGTACGAGGACAAGAACACAAAGTGTATAAACTTGTGAAGTCATTATATGGACTCAAGCAGGCTCCTAAGCAGTGGCATGAGAAGTTTGACAGTGTGATGATGTCTAATGATTTTAGCATTAATCAATGCGACAAATGCATATATTTCAGAACTACTCAAACTGGGTATGTTTTGTTATGTTTATATGTAGATGATATGCTCATCATTGGGAGCAACAAAGACATCATAAATCAAACGAAAAACATGCTGAAGAGACATTTTGACATAAAAGACTTGGGTCTCGCAGATGTCATTTTGGGGATAAAAATCATCATAACTGATGAAGGCATTATCTTGTCTCAGTCCTACTATGCTGAAAAGATACTTGAACGTTTCAAGCATTATTCGAATGGGAATGCGAAAACTCCAGTCGATCCTCAACTTCACTTGACCAAAAATTCAGGTGAACCTGTGCAACAGGTGGAGTATGCAAGAGTCATTGGCAGTCTAATGTACTTGACAAACTGCACAAGGCCGGATATAGCGCACTATGTGAATCTACTTAGTCGCTACACAAGTAATCCAGGACATAAGCATTGGAAGGCTATAACTCGAGTTTTGAACTATCTACGTTATACCAAAGATCATGGCCTGCACTATGGTAAAGAACCAGCAGTTTTGGAAGGATACAATGATGCCAACTGGATCACAGGTTCCAAGAACTCGAAATCCACCAGTGGATACATCTTTACACTCGCTAATGCAGCAGTATCTTGGAAATCTTCCAAAAAAACTATGACGGCTAAATCAACCATGGAATCTGAGTTCATAGCATTGGATAAAGTTGCAGAGGAAGATGACTGGCTTCGGTTTTCCTTGGAAGACATCCCAATGTGGGGGAAACATATGCCTACAATACGTGAACACTGTGATAGTCAAGCGGCTATAAGCAGAGCACAAAGTACCTTGTATAATGGTAAATCTCGTCACATCAAACGACGACATAAATCCATTAGACAACTTATCTCAAGTGGTGTAATAACCATCGATTATGTCAAGTCAGCAGACAACCTAGCGGATCCATTTACAAAAGGGTTGACGCGAGATTAAGTTGCGAGATCATCAAGAGGAATGGGTTTAAGAGCCTATGACTTGAGAGGAGGTTTGATGGTAACCCCACCTACTAAGATTGGAGATCCCATGATGTAGGTTCAAAGGGACAACTAAGTCAAGTTGAATCTGCTACGAGCACTGCAAGACTCTTATCTTCTTCCAGTTCCTAAAATGATGTAACAGTGTTACATGTATGCTTTGAGGTTAAGTTGATGCTTTTAATGATATGTAATCTAGTTTTGTAAGATATATATGAAATACTTACAGGATATTTCTTTAAATATAAAAGCTAGTAAATCACCTTATGAGTGTGCAATGGGGCCGTTTCTAGGAGATTATGTGAGGTTATACTCTCTAAGTTCACTCATGATTAACCAGGCATGTTCAAGGCCAAAACGAACACAATAGAGAACCTAGTTCTACGAGAAAATGAAGTTGGGTTATACATGTTGTCTAAGTTTACATAAAACTCTGGATGGTTCAAGACATCATGTTCACCATCTGGTGGAGTGAACTCGACAGGTATTAACTATGAATTGGTTCAAAGCTGAAAAACGCTGCCAAATCAGATGCAGTCAGTTTTCGCATATACTCTCGAAAGGTCCATCTAGTTGGTCTAGGTAGTCCTAAGGTTTTTTAACACCCCGATTTTTCCAGTACAAAACACAGGACAACGGGGGGTAAGAAAACAAACTAAACACCAAGTCTAGTTTGAGATCACAACAAATAGACATCATCACCTCGGCGTCAAGTTCAAAAATACGAACACCAACTTCAACATCAACAAACTCATGTCTCTTAAACCTGGAAAAAAAAAGACAACGGAGGGGGCGAGCAACATAAGGTTACTCAGTGAGGGTGAACTAGAACTCACCAAATCCACCATTACACTTAACAACCAACTACACAAGACAAGATAGACGACTGTGCTAATAATTAATAATCATAAAAATATATATATATATATATATATATATATAATTCGAACACTCACTATCATAATAATAACCAATAAATCACAATACATGACCGAGTATCTAACCATGCCAAAACCAAGTTGTGGTCTCCAGCATTAGTCGACTCAATTCAAAGTCTAACATATACATAATATACTCGATAAGGATGCTAGCCCCTAACAAAGTGGTAAGAAGTTTGGTCCACGGCATTAACCACCTTCGAAACCACTAACAAATTTTAAAATAATTTAGATATTACTTATCTCGAACACATATCCAAATAACAATTCAACAAATAGTTCACATATTCAAATTATTTACTGTCCCTAAGATCATATTAATTTAATCAAATAAAAACTCATTTAATCATCTAAAATATTCAAACGAAGTTTCTAAAATATTGTACACAAAGTCTAATAGTAATTTACCTTTGAAAAAACAGTTCAATAAATAATTCAAATAACAGTTCAATAACCAGTTAAATAGCCATTTTAACAGCCTAGACTTTCTAGTTCAATTCAGTTGACATCTAAGATATGACACAACACAACAACAAGCATACAAAAAGTAGACTATCAATGACTTGATTCACTAGAAACAAAGATGTAAGGGTGGAGAAGACCGATACAAATCCTCAGCTGAAAACTGGCTCAGACAGAAAGAAGAGGCTTGACATAAACGTCGATAACTCTGTGTACAGAACTCGGTTTGAAACGCTTCTTGTCTCTGTGGCTAGATGAAATCTATATCTTCGATTTGATAGTCTATGGGTCTTTTAGTTCCTCCTGAATCTCGAGATACATGTCTTACAAGTTGGCTGTATGATTTGAACGATACTGCTGCGAAAAGACTAGGTCTCCTGCAGAAAAACGGCTATAACGTTTTCATCGCTAACCGTATCGGGGTGATCTCAAGCTTCATGGAAATAGGAGATTCAGACCATCGCAGTGATGGGTGGCTTGTCACATAATTCGTTCTGTGTAGCCGGGAAAACGCCTCGAAAGGTGACTGTTCAGACTGAAGAATGTTGTTGCGGTAGACTTGACCTCCTGGAGAAGAATGATCATAACTCCGATGGAAGTGATCCCAGGCTCTATGGAAAGCTGAGACATAGACCTTCACATCCATGGGTGGCTTGTCATCTAATTCCTCTGTAGCTCCGGAATAATGCCTCACAATGTAGTTGTTCGGATTGAGCTTGTTGTTGTGAGCAGACTGGACCCCCTGGAGAAGAATGATCATAACTCTCTGCCTATAATTCCGATTAAGACGATCTTAGACTTTCTGGAAATCTAAGAGACAGACCTTCATATCCATAGGTGGCTCGACATCTGATTCTTTCTCAATATCCAGAAAATAAGCTTTAAAGGGATGGCTCAGAATAAAGAAAATAGTAGACAAAGAGGTGGAAGAAGAGAAGGACTTGTGCAGGAAGAGGCAGGCATGAGGAGCGGTTTTTTGGTGATGCGAAGTGGCTACAACTGAGCAAGAGGGAGAGAAGACAGAAACATAGAGAAGAGGAGAAGAAGAAGAACGACAAAAGAGAATTAGGGCTGCTCCTTTTTTTCTCTTTTACACAAAAAGCCTAAAAAATGTTTTCTTTATTTACAAAAAAGACCAAAGTTTTCAGTTTCTTACACTTTGCCCCCAAGAGAAAGCGATTTCACAAACAGTTCCGGTTTATGAAAAACCGGGATGTTACAGATTTAGTTAAGTCGATTTTTAGAGTCCAGTCGTCATATGTTTAGAGTTATTTCTATTCATGTGGGAGATTGTTGGAACTCATTTTTTCAGAATGTGTCTGAAAAAAGTGCAGGTTTTGACATGCATGTTTTCGGCGACTTTCCGACCGTTTTCCGGCCAAATGGCTTGCCGGAAGTGGTTGGTCGATAGCTCGTTGGAAATCTTGTAACGAGCACTATAAGATAGTGTACTCACACGTCAAAAAAGAGTTGATTTAAAAGAGAAATAAAGGTGTAAAGTTAGCAACTTGAGATGTTTGGTATTTTGTCCCACATCGAAAATATTTGAGTGAGCAACTTGGGATAGAAAAATTTTAGCCCCACATTGGAAGGATTCAATTGAGATCCTAAGCTACTGCAAATATAAATAAAGAGGTTCACCCCTCATTATTTTCTCATCCTCTCAACCACAAAAAACTCCAGTTCCTAAATCTCTTTAGTTTTTCGTCTCTAATTTTTTGCTTACTTCGTTCGTTTGATCAAGTTAGTCTTTAGTTTAATTTCGAGATTATATCGTAGTACAATTTTTGTTGATTCTATCATGGTGTACTCGTGATAGTCTATGATCGGTTGTATACTGGGATTCATAAATCGATTCAAAGTCAAAGTACATTCTGGCCAATTTTTTGAATTAAGGACAAAGAGTTAATCTTTTGCCTCCGTGAGAATTTTAAATTATTAGACCCGTTCTTTAATTTATCGTTTATATTCTTCTAATTATGATTTTGTAAATTGTTATTGTTTATTATCTATATAATAAAATCGTATTTTTCTTAATTCGGTTTTTGCGATTCCTACATTATCATTATCAGAAAGGTTTCACTCAAGTGTTTGTCCATGCCTTTGATACCAAACTTAGTAGTGCCGGCCTAATCTACAAGGTAAATCAAGATACCAAGTGTTTTATTCATGTATCATAGATCACATGTTTCTTCACTTTGATTTTATTACGAATTTTAGTATTGTGTTGTTGCCGATGGAAATGGAATCGAGTGTAGTTTCTTAGACATATTTGGATCATTGCCCTTGCATTTTAGAGAAGGTCTGGAAATTTTGGGTTTTGGATTGCATTAGACGTGTATTGGGTTTAGGCTTTTAGCTGATTTGTGCCATGTTGAGAAAATTTGTAGTCTGGAGTGTGTTTTTGAATTTATAATTTGTGAGCTTATTTAATTTGAATGTATGATTTGTGATCTTATTAGAATAGTATAATACTGACTATTGGTTTTCTTTGTTGGTGAAACAGCCTCTCGGACTCTAGATCAAGGTATTGTTTTGATTACCTTTGATTTTTTTTACGTTGTTCAGTCTGGTTTTAGGCGGCGTGTTAATAATTTGTTTGTGTTGCTCTTTGGATCAGAGAAAATTAGCTGAAAGATTTGAGAGAGTAAAATCCGTCGATCTACATCCTACTGAACCATGGTAAGTCTTGTGCTCTGATTGTGTTACCCTGCATCTTAATTTTACTGTACTGGCTGAATGACAATTTTGCACCAGTTTCTTTGCTTTCATAGTTCTCTTCTCAAAGTTTTCTGCTATGCATGAATGGAACCTGATATAACATTATTTTTGCAGGATTCAAGCAAATTTGTATTATGGAACCTTGTGTATTTGTAACTACCAGACAGAGGTGGGTAAAAATTTTGAATTTATTTTCTAAACCTACAATAAACAAATGACTTATGAAAATGGAAGTTCCTTTTCTTTGTGGATCTTATGAGGTCTCACCGTGTTTACATAGACGTTTAGGGTAATTTTATGTTTCATGGAAGTCCTTTAATTCTCAGTCTTGCTTGATAATTTTTAGGTGATGGCAAAATCCTTTGAGGTGACCGAATTACCGGGTATTCCGCTTTCTTTCTTTTGCGTTTTTTGGTTATAAGTTTCTGTTTTTATTTTTAGTCAGAATCATTTTTGGATTGTTACTTATTCTGATTTCTTATACTATATGGTTGTGCAGTCCGGTCAGCCAAGTTTATAGCGCGGAAGCAATGGGTTGTGGCAGGAACTGACGATTGTATATCCATGTATACATTTGAAATACCATGGACAAGGTTAAAGTGTTTGAGGCTCATTCAAACTACATTAGATTTCCAACAATGGAGTTTCCATGTAGTTTGGTTTCTTATTTATGTCTCTTTCGTGTGCATTTATCAATAATCTAGATTTTGGTTCGAAAGATGTAAGCTTTTGGGATTAGAATTTTTTTAATTTATGTGAATTTTTCGTCTTGGAATATTTAGCTTTTTGATTTCGTGATATTGATAGGGTTTAGATCTTGTGCTTAATCGAATTAATTCAGAATTTTAAAATTTCTATCACTGTGGCTAATTATATACTTGGTTTTAAATTTGTTCGAGTACAATTTGCTTTAGTCATCTTAACACAAGACTTGAAAGGTCATTCGATGAATTTATTCCACGTAAAGCAATGAATAATAAGTTTTTTTTTTGTGATGACACATCAGCATATACATGTACTTCACATCACTTCAATATTTAATTTTAATAAAATAATTTAATTCAACATCTATTTCACATATTAATTACACTTTTATTATTAATATATTTAATTACAAAAGGGATTTGAAAAGTCATTCATACGAAATCATATACCTCAAAACTATAAATCATATAAAACTTCAAAACTATTAATGTAATATTAAGTAATGACTATAAACGATTTAATCAATATATAAGCTGCATCATATAGTAATAATAATTATTAAAAAAATTAATGACTTAAAAAAATCTAAAATTAAAACACTAATAGGATTACACCTTTATAACGTAACACAAATGAGTAACTAATGACTTAATCAAGATTCATATTAATAAATATAATGATTAAAATAAATTAAAAACTAAACAAAATCATGATCGCAAACCAAAAGATTTTGCAGTTAAATTCACTAGAGTAACTAGAGTAACTATTGACACAAATTTAAATTTCTGTAATATTATCATTGTTATACAAAAAAAAAAATATCAACCATCAATATAAAAGAACTTGGACAAACATTTCACAATTTAAGGTTATCAAAGAACACTAAGTTTAATTGAAATAATATGTTACATTTATAAATATTTTATTGTTTTATCTTACACAAATCATAAACTATTAAATTGATGAAAGTTCATGTCAGTATATTTAAATAGTAAGATAAAAATTGATCGAAAAAACAAATATAATAAAAATTTATATATATCAATTTATATATCAACATTGTTACTACTCTTTGGTTAGATGAAACAAAGTGGGAAGAGAAAAATTATTCAAAACGCAGAGAAAAAATATAACAAAATTAAATGGAAAATGACTATAGAGATTGAAGTTTAGAACGTCATATATTTAAAAAATTTAAATACGTCAAAAATGAAAAAAAAATCAATCTTAAAATAACTAAAATATGAAAATAATTGAAAAATATTTCAAATTTTCATGATGGTAAAAAAATAAATAATTATTTTAATTTATAATAGAATATTAGACACCGCATATATATAATTATCTTATCAAACATAAAAAATAAACGATTGATTTAATCATGATTCATATTAATAAATGTAATAATTGAAATTATAAATAAACAAAATCATGATCGCAAACTAAAACAATGATTAAAAATCTTAGCAAAATGACGTGTCATACAATACATTGTCAAATAGTAAATCATAAAGAAACTGTTCCAAAACTATACTACAATTACCCAAATATTTTTGGGATATTGTTATTTCAAGAATAAAACAAATGAAAAAAAAAACAAAATTAACTCATCCCCTAAAACATATCCAAGATTTTGAAGAGTTTCGATAACAAAGGCAAACTTTGAACAAATTTTAAATGTTCCAGGTCATTGTTTAACAAAATATAAACATAAGGACCTCTGCTGCAAAATGCTGAAACATGGTCAGATTCTTGTTCAGATTCTTTTGACTCTTTTGCAGACATTCCGAGCTGTGCTTTGGAGCAAAGACATAAACTATTTCCTCTTTTTCACCTTTTTCTTTGTAAGTTTCAATCTTTTATTCTTTCTCTGCAGTTACAACCCTTGAGTAAAAATATATATTAGTATCCCTTTGAGAGCTTATAGTTCGCGTAGTATAAATGCCTCAGAGAGTTGATTTCTTCTGAGTTTCTTGCTTTGATTAAAACAATTTGGTTTTATTGGATTAAGTGTTTCAAGTTTTGGTGTTAAAATGTTTCTTTGATTATTTTTGGGCTCAAGAATATGACTTTGAGAGACTGATTAGTGGATGACGGATTAGCCAAATTCAGGCTAGATATATTTTGAGAAGTAAGCATTCTCCATGTTCAATTTTAGATGCTCCTCCACATCATTAGTATTAATTCTCGAAACGCAATGACAGTGATGTATCTTAAAATCGGATAGATATAAATGGTTATGTCCATAATAACTTTGAGTTTGCTTATATGGACTCTTACAAATAACCAATCCAAACTATGATGCTGTGTCTGTTTTCTTTCACACGCCTTGTTTCACCATCGATGCATTACACCATTTTCTCTTTTATAACTCGTGTATAAGTTTTGTGACCGTTAGTCAACTGAGAGACCTGCAAATTTTGTGATAAGCTTGAAAGCTAGTGTGAAATATGAAATGGGAAAATAGATGGAATTATCCTAAACAAACCAAATCCAAAGGGCTGTCTTTTAATTCTTTCTATGTAATTCACCTTTGCTCTTGAAAACTTCAGTGTGCTTTGCATTGCTCATGAGTGACCTCTTGTTAATGGCAGGTTCTTCAGTTCAGGCACTCGAGGTGCATATATCAGTGTTTCTTAGCAGGTTTCCAGAAGGAAAGAGCATAGAGGACTCTTCCTTTCCAGCCCTGATACAACCAGTGGTTATCATTGTCGATGACAAAGTCTTTGTGGTAACCTCGTATTCTTACTAGTTCCTTCCCTTCCTTCATGATCTGTTTGTCTAGTTTTGCTGGCCTAAACCCGGCTCTTGTAATCCTAACCTGCCACTGCTTGTAGGTTTCAGGCCTTGCAAAACGGTCTGCACCTTCACAGGCGATCACACTCATTGCATCCCTTATGATCAACTCCCTCTCCACAAGGGTCCTACAGTTGTCCTCTTCTGATATTGTAGCCTCAAACATGTCAAAGAGGGACGAGCAATGGAACAGAGCTTCTCTGAACCTTGTTAGGAAGAAGGGAGAATTGTAGGTGCCATTAATCTCTGCAAACACGAAGAGGTCAGGATTGATATCTCTGAACAGCTTCAAAGCCGTGTCTCTGGGAGAGTTGAGGGACACGGTTTCATCTGGTGTGTACTGTAGGCGGAGGATGCAATTGACAACTGTTGTCTCTCCACTATTGATCACCAGCTCATCCAGAGTTATTGTCTCCCATTTTTTGGCTATGAAGCTGTACTCAAACGGGACTTTGAACTTGTCACAGAACCTCTTCAGTCTTTGCCCGGTCTCTTCTACCCGCTCTGATGGGCGGAATCCAGACTGAGGCAGCTCTATTCCAGTAACTCGGAGCACTGGTGGTCCGCCCGGACGCCTTGACAAGGCTTCTATCAGACAGGGCCACTGAAATCCATAGAGAATCCCAAAATCAATGATGTGAAGCGTTGTTGCTGTGGAGGCAAGTTCATAGATGGTTCTGTTTGCAGTGAAATAACACATTGTGAAGGTGGGGCAACCCTGGACAAACCCCTTATAGGCCTTCAAAATGTCCACCATACTAGTAACAGATACTGGTGCGGCCATGGTTCCTGTAATACGTGCTTCAAGCGCCTCGGCGAAGTAGTAACCAAGTCTCTGAGTTCCATCGCCATGGCTAGAAGAGTGTTCTCTTATCTCCTTGAGTTTCTCAGCAGCTCTTCTCTGGTCAAAGCTAGCCACTGCTTGCGCGCATTCCATCAGGAGATTCCGCATATCCACTGGCTGATCTGCCTTTTGTGACTTGGATCGGTTAGATGAGCCCTTTGCTTGTGTGCTTTTGCTCGGTCCATCATCATTCCTTTGGCACACCAACAACACGTCCTCGAACTTTTCGGCCAGCTCATCCATTGTAGAAATGGCAGGGAGCTTAGATTTGCGTCCATCCTCAGCATCATCAACGCTCTGCCGATACCTTCTGGTTGGTTCATGTAAGCTGCTATCAGACGGAGGAGTTTGATCCTGAAGCACTTCAAAGAAAGATCTCTCGGCTGCTTGTAAAGCCAAACTGTTTTCCAACATACAAGGCTGCCCTTCAAGATCTTCTTCCATCAGCATGTCATTCACGTACTTGAAAAAGGGAAGGTACTCTGAACAAGGGTTCTCAGATTCAGATTCGTTGAAATAAGTGAAATCACTGGGCCCAGAGTCAAGATTGTTCTTTGGTTTGTAACAAGATCCAGCACCGTTTTCGAATCTGAACCCATCACCGGTTACTTGGAGAAGAGCATCCATCAAGGATCCTCAAGATAAAAATGGATTAAATGGAGAAGAAGAGAGGGGATACTTTAGTCAACAACAAACAGAAGAAATGCCAGGAAGTTTCTTGTGAACATAATTGAGAGAGATATTTATTTATAAGAGGATTGTAATGATATTTTACATTGTTTTTGTCTTTTTGGTAGGAAAGACAAACGAGGTTTCGAGGAAGCAGAGAGAGTGGGGTTGAGATAAACATTGAGCCGCCACAAAAGGTTATTAACAACAAGACTTAAATGCTGAATTGTTTGTTTTCTAGTTGTTGTTTTCTCTTTGGTCAAAATTTTAAGTTGTTAGACAGAGGAGTAATATTACAATTTGATAAAGAAAGAAAAACTTCGTTAATTCTTTGGAGTAATATTTGCAAGAAACAAAACAAATAATAAATTATTATAAATAGAAATGAGAAGTGTGTTTATTATATTAGGGAGGCAAGTTTTATATATAGGATACAGATTATGATTTAGGTTTATCTCTTTAATGGGTTTATACGAATGGGCTTATAATGGACATCTATTAATGGGTTCATAACACTCCCCTTATATGACCATTATTATAAACACTAATCCGTAATACGCATAAAATAATGTCTCATTAAAACCTTACCAGTAAAACTCAATAAGAAAAATCATGGTTAAGGAAAAAGACTGCAGCATGCATTTACTCCCTCTAATGAGTACATAACTTAAGATATTTAAGATGACGCATTCCAATAAGGTACATCAATCTCTTGAAAAAAAGTAGTAGGAAGCGCCTTGGTGAACAAATCCGCCAAATTATCACTTGAACGAACTTGTAGAACACATATCTCGCCTTGCTTTTGTAAATCGTGTGTGTAGAAGAATTTGGGTAGGATGTGTTTTGTTGTATCACCTTTGATGTACCCTTCCTTGAGTTGTGCGATGCAAGCTGCATTATCCTCATACATAACTGTCGGAGCCTCTTTCCCTATAGATATACCGCAATCCTCTCGTATGTGTTGAATCACAGACCGCAACCATACACACTCACGACTAGCTTCATGTATTGCTAAAATCTCTGCATGGTTAGAAGAAGTCGCAGCAATTGTTTGCTTCATAGAACGCCAAGAGATAGCTGGGCCACTACATGTGAACACATATCCTGTTTGTGATCTAGCATTATGGGGATGGGATAAGTAACCTGCATCTGCAAAACCGATCAAAACTTCTTTGGACGAGTA
>OVAP01001128.1:1927-26229 GCA_900406295.1 Aurinia saxatilis | reverse complement strand
TATCCAAACTACTTTGGATTAATTGAGTATTTTAGATTAGTTATCTAAAAGAGCTTATTTATCCAAATGATATTAGATTATAATTTAAAATTTTGTTAGGGTAAAATTTTGTTAAGATTTACACTAATCACCCAATAATCTATCAAAACCCAAAAGCAATAGAGGAGACTACTCACTCATAACCACAAGATCCATAGATATTTAGATAAAAGAAATCATAATCAATGATAAAGAAGATAAGATTAAGGTTTTCCCAAACACAATAATCGAAATCCTCAATTTTAAGATCTAGATCCAAAGGGATTACAAAGAGAGTTTCTTGAAATTTTTCTCTCAAAGAGATGATGAAAAAGTAATGCTTATTTTTACAAATGACAACTAAAAAGTTATTTAAAAGATGATAAGAATGGTCAAAGGGAATTAGGATAAGGTCAACAATTAAAAGGAAGGACAAAAATGACCACGAGATCGGGTGTCCAGATCGGGTGACACCCGATCTCGTGAGACAGGGAATTAACACTTCTTTGTTGATGAAAGGGAGCTGAGATCGGGTGCATGAGATCTCCTTCACTTGTTTCTTCACTCTTTCTTCATTCTTTGCTTACTTGCTCATCCATTTGCTCACCAAGCAACCTCCATGTCCATTTAGCTCCAAAAGTACCTAAAACAATGCAAATATACAATGCAAATGCAAGAAAAAGTCCTAGATGCAAGCTAAAATGTACAAAATGAATAATTTGCAACAAACTAACCCAAATGAATAACAAATAAGGCCAAAAGAAGTAAAAATAAGGGGTTAAAACATGCATAAAACACTACACATCCACTCCCCCAAACTTAACATTAGCTTGTCATTCATGCTCAAGCAAGTATTGCACGATCTTCTCAAATCAACATGCTCCAACAAGATTCATACCGAAACAAATTATTCCCCAAACCGGAAACGAACCAAAAATACCCGAAACAAATTAATCAAAAGAACCCAATGGATCCTAAATCTTTAGAACTGAAGAACCGGAACCAAACTGGAACCGAACCGAAGAACCGAATGGATACCGAATATCCTTAACATAAGTAAATTCATAGATATTTTGGTTTTAGATTGGGTGTATCTGCGGGTAATTCATGCATATTTAAGTGTATTATTTTATTTTTAATAGATTTTTAGTATTATTTTCATGTATTTATTTTATTTGTAAATTTTAGTAAGTTTGTAAGTTTTGGTTCGGTTTTTTCTGTTTATTTAGAGGTTTTTTAGGTTTCAGTTTGGCTCTTTTGGTTTTGATTCAGTTAGTTCAGTTGTTTTGGTTCCGGTTCGGTTTTTTCGGTTTCGGTTATTATTCGGTTCTCCAGTTTGTATACCCGCAATTTTTTTTGCGTTTTTCGGTTAACGGGTATTTACCTAGAACCAAACCGGAACCAATTTTTTTCGGTACCCATATGGTTCTTCCAATTTATGAACCAAACGGAAACAAACCGAATGGGAAGCAAACCGAAACTGAACAGATATACATTATGTACCCATTGGACCTTTTTTTCTTGGAACCGAAGAACCGAATAACCGAAGAACCGAAAGCCCACCCCTACTTTTTCCCTTCTCAATACACCTAACCACCTAGAGAGCTCTTATTCATATTGATCTAGCCTTTTTCTTCCACTCTTTTCAACCCTTTCTTTTCTCTATTTTGAGCTTAGCTTTTGGCTTAGCTTACAGGGGATTTACAGTTTTTTGTTTAGACTTTTCGGTGGGTATAAGCTTTTTATTTGGTGCTCTCTTTAGGGATTTTTGGTAAACTCTTTGGGTTCCTCAAACTCTTAGCCATTTTGGCTTAATCCTCACCTTTTTTACACTATTTTCTCTCCCCCCCCCCCCCCCTCCCCAAACTGACTCTTAACCCTCACTTTTCTTTAAACAACCATTTCACAAACCACAATCTTACAAATGACTCTCAATTTCCCAACCCTTCTAGATTAGCCAACGCGACTAATGCTTAATGGAAGAAAGGTACTCGTCACTTCAATTCTCAAGAGATTTTAAACATGATTATGCAAATGTGAAAAAGGCCTACCACACAAGAGTAATGTTGGCTTGAAAGGAGGATAAAGTGTTTTGGGGTAGGGATGATAACCAACCTTAAAGGTGAAGGTGGCTAACCACGTCATTAGAGAGTGGTAAAAGGGATAAGATGACTTGATTATTTTGATGTAATCCACAAGTTCGATCAAAAAGCCATAAATGAGAAAATTAGTCAAAATTATTTTCAAATATCTAGGGAAAGTGTCAAATCACACTCACATCCGAAAATAGAAGGAGTGATCAAGATGCGAAAGTCAAAATTTTCACGATTTCCCTAGAGAACAACTAGCACTACCAAACAATTGATCAAGCAATTTTAAGGATTTAGCATTTCTAAGCAATCTCATCATTGTCCTCTCTGTTTTAATGTAATGCACCCTAAAATGAGACATACAAAGATGAAATGAAACTATATACTAAAGAAAAAACTTTTTGGTTTTTTCAAAAATTTTAAAAATTCTAATGAATTTTGTAGAAGATGAAATGTTTGATGCAAGACAAAGTAAACATTAAAACTAAAATGTCATTAGCTACTAGGTCCTTCCCCCAAACTTAAACTTCATCATCTCGATTAATATTCAAATTAGGAGAGAGGACCAAAAATAAAAATTAAACCGAATGTGAATGCAAAATGAAATTACAAAAGTTTGAGATAGGTACTTTCGGATTTAAAAGTTTGGAGGGTGAGAAGAAGATGGACCGGCTCGGGTTGAGGTGTCTTCGTTGCCGGGTACATCGAACTTCGAGAATCCCGAGATGTTTGGTGAGGCGTTGTAGGTGGCTCCTTGACCCGTTGATTGACCATACTCCCGGAGCTTCATCATCATGAGAAAGTTGAAACGTTTTTTATGAGCATATTGTCCAAAGAACCATTCCTCCCTTGCGCTTTGTGGTGTGAAGGGGATGTCTTGCAATTGCATTTAGCTAAACAACCTGTCGAGGGTTTGCTATCCTTCTTGAGGTAGCTCGGATTGGTGTTGAGGAGCTTGTTGTTGTTATGTAGCTTGCTCTTCTTCCTCAGCTTCATCTTCCTCCTCGGGCACTAGGCGCTCTCCATAGTTGAATTTGATGTTCACTTGCGATTAATGTTGGTCAAGTCACGGTTGGGCAAGAGGAACATAGATTCTCGCCTTTGAGCATCGCGGAACAAGTAGACGAACTTTCCATATCGAAGTTCCGCCTTGAGAGTATGGCTCAAGACAAGGGCCTCAAAGTTGATAAACTATTTCCTTGGGTCGTTGTAATGCCTCAAGAGAGGCACCTCGGCTTCCTAGAACAAAGGGATCAATAACCCGCCAATACTAGAAGTCGGACGATCTAAAGCTGTAGATAAGGCCCAAGTCTTGTGTAGCACCAACTCATTAGCTAAAATGCAACCAATGTTGACATCATCTTGGAACTCGTCATAGATTGGGTATCCATCGGGCTTGTACATCTTATGTTTGAGTCCTTGGAAGAGGAGACAAAGCTCGTCGCTCTTGATCTTCCCGACATCCATCCTTGGGAAGATAGTACTAGCAAGGAACCGGTGCGCCAACCATAGGACCGGGTTTCGTAGCGATGAGGCCTTAATTAGTCTTTCCCGGAGCAAAGGGTTCATCACTCCCGATCATCTTCCAAAATAAAGTAGCATCATCAAAGTCGGGGAACTTCGTATGAGGATTGTCGTCAAACCCGTACGCTTCAAACACTTGAGACATATCGAGATTGTAGACGTCTCCACCAATCTTGTATGTCAACGTACCCTCTTTTGCCCGTTTCCTCTTTGGATGCGCGTATCGGACCTCCAAAGTGGCTAAGAATTGTCGTGTGAGATCTGGGTAGAAAGAATAAGCGCTACGAGAAAGCCGAGCAAGTCCCATTTGTGCTAACAAACCCAATACATCCTCTGGCAAACCCGCGTCCGCAAGAAACTCTTCCGACAAGAACCGAGTGGGAAGGAAAGTCATTTTCTTCAAGGCCATGTAATTTTCCTTGTGTGCATTGCTCCAACTAGCGGGTGGTTGATCATTGGGTGTAGGTGGATGTGGTGTTGGTGGAGCTTGAGGAGCTTGAGGAGGAATGTCCTCGTGTCTCGTCTTCCGCTTGGATGAAGTGGGACGAGACGAGCTACCTCCTTTCGTCATCTTTGATTTGCCTCGTGTCTCCACTGTTCTGACAAAGGTAAAGAGAAGCATGAGGGCTAGGCCATGACAATACACACCAACCACAAGCTATTTCAACACCACAACATAAGCAATTTGACAATTTAGAACAAGATTATCAAAAACTCCAAAAGTTAAGGAGATTTTCACAAAAGCTTGTAAATAAGGGATCAAGATAACTTCTTCTATCAATCTAGAAACACAAACCATTTCAAAAACAAACCAATGAGCAAAGAGTCAACAATTTCCATAAAAAAATTCCAAAATCCGTCACTATTCATATGTGATTCCCAAAATTCCCAAAAACAACAAATTTCTTATCAAAACCATTGAACTCTTCCAAGTGAATCAATACTATACCTAAACTCAGATCTTAAGCAACATATAAGGCCAATTCTAAGTGCTTAAACCATTAAAATCAAAGGAAAGGGGAAAAACCCAAACCTTGAGAAATCACTAATTAGAGAGGGTGTAAGAGATTGTTACTTTGAAATTATTGATGTGGGATTGATAGGAAATCAAAGAGCAAGCAAATTATGATGAGAATCTAGGGCTTTGATGAAGATTTGAGAGAGAATTTGAAAAATTTTGTTTTGGAGAAAACAAGGAGAGAAGAATATCTGGAGTTGTGGGAAGAAGAAGAAGAAGAAAACCGAATTAAACAACAAATTGAATGAGAATAAACCAGAAACAAACCAGATTAAACTAGAAATAACCGATTTCTTGTGAGATGTGGTGTCCAGATCGGGTGACACCGAATCTCGTGAGACAGGAAGTCCGCGAGATCGGGTGAAACCTGATCTCGTGAGACAGGGGTTTTCTTCTTCACTTTTCTTCTTGATTTTTCATCTTAGCTCCCCCAAACTTATCCCATTTGGTCCCTCAAATGTTCTTGTGACCTAATTCACCTTAAAACCTGAAAACAACGCAAAAAAAAAGCAAAGAAAACGAAAAATATGTACAATGATAATCATGAGAATATCTCCCAAAAGTGTGCGTGTTTAACGTTGCTAGCTTGACGTCTTAAAAAGAATACTCAAGCTGTGGAAAAGCCTGTAGGAACCTCATGATAAGGTCCTCGATACACTTGCTTGATCCCAAAAGTACGTAGTAGCCATTGTGTTTGTGATGACACCAATGTCGGTAGACTCGGGGAAGATAATCCGAGCGTTGTGAAATGGTTTGCGACCGCTTTTATAAATCACCTTGCATGAAAGCTTCCCATTGTTAAGCATCAATGGCCGAAGGGTGAGGGAGGGTGGGTCGGACCTTTGGTTATCACAATTAGCCGTCTTAGGCTTTAGATCCATGGCTTGTTGAGCATTTACGACCGGCTTAATCACGGTCGTAGGAGACTTCTTATCATCATGGAGCGCCTTGTCAATCAGCATTGAAGGCGTGCACACGGGTCTTTGTCTTCCGTGAACAAGAGCTCAATGGAAGTAGGGTTATTCTTAGATGTTGGTAGCTTTGCATTTGAGGACCTAGGTTCACTTCTTGTGATAGTACCAAAGTAATGATCTATGTGCGGCTTGATCCGATAGAAGAATTTATCATCGACATTCTTGAGAACTACATTCTTATTGACATAGTCAATATTAGCTCCGACAGTAGTAAGGAAGGGAGAACCGACAATAAGGTGTTGCTTTCAAGAACCAACCATGTCGAGGACAAGAAAATCTGTAGGCACCAAACAAGTACCAACTATGACCGGGAAATCTTTGATGATGCCCTTGGTGGTCTTGGTTGAAGAGTCGCCAAAGGTTACAATAGTATACTTAGGCTTCATCCCCTTCATACTGAATTGTTGAACCATATCCCAAGAGATGACATTAATGAAGGCACCGGAGTCACATAAAGCATCCTCTATGTAGAAACTGTCAAGAGAGCAGGGGATCACAAATTTGCATGGGTCCTCGAGCTTGGGAATCGTCTTGAATCCACCAATCAAAGGAGATTCAATAGACAAGACAAATTCTTGTAAGATTTCCTCGGTCTCCTCGGGTTGAGCTTGAGCAGTATCCAAGATAGTATTGCATTGGGCCTTCGGGTTAGTTTCGGGTTTCGATGAGAAAGAGCTCATGGGCTGTTTTGAAGAGGAGGCTTGAGAGGTGTTTGCCTCAAAGTCGTCCACCCAAACCCTTGACTCCATAAACTCTTTCCGATTTTCCTTTTGAAACTCGAAATGATTAAGTCGAATCTTGTTCATAACATCTTTTAAACTCGCTATCAATGCATAAAGGTCTTGGTTTCCCGAAGAAGAACCTTGGAAATTGTTCCCTCATGGGAAGTTTTCTTGGTTGCCATTTCGACCGTGGTTGTATTTTCCTTGAGGCTTGGTAGTGTATTACCTTGGGTTCTCGGAGAGTAAGCTTGGTGTTAAGGGTAGACTTGATCTTGCGAATTCTCAACATTCGTGCTTCGATAGGAGAGACTGGGGTGTGATTGGTTAAACGGTTTGTAGTTATTGACATAAATACAATCCTCTTCCGTTGGAAGTACCTTATTACCCGTCTCACAATCCTCATAGTAGCTCTCTTGTTGAGCACCTTTGCTTTGATCATCTACAAAAGATACATGCTTTGGAGTGTGGACCAAAGCACGAGCTTTTGGATCTCGCTATCGCTCACACTTGAGACAAAAACATTGGTAGACTGATCATAATCACCGTCCGAATATGCGGCGAGATTATTGGTCAAGGTATCCGCTTGATCAAACTAAGCTAGAGAAATTTCTATTGCTCACCGTGTCTAGACAATTTCGAACCTTACTCGTGGTTCCTCGATAAAAAATTCCCAAGATATTTTCTTTAGACACACCATGATGAGGGCAGCTCCCTGTGAGACCTCTAAGACGATCCCATGCCTCAATGAAGCTTTCCCCTCCCTTTTGTTTACACCTTTGGATGTCAATCCTAAAGTGGGCTGTCTTTTGTTTGGGGAAGAAAGTTCGCAAGAACTCGGTTTTGACCGCTTTACATGTTGTCACTTTTTCCGAAGGGACAGTCCTTTCCCAATAGGCATCCTTTTCTTCTAAAGAGAAGGGGAAAAGGATCATTTTCATGTTGTCCTCCGGTACACCATTCATCTTGAGAGTCTGACTACACAAGCGCTCGAAGCGTTCTAAATGCTCCAGTTGACATTCGATGCTATGACCTTTGTAGGTTGAGCGCTCCACTAAACTAAGCATCGATGGTTTCAATTCAAAGTTGGTATTGGCAATGGTAGGAGGGATGATGCCGAGACTCACCTTACGGGTGTTTGGTTCATCAAATTCACCAATTGGACATGCACCACGTCCGTTTCCATTAGGAGGTGGCACCTCTTGCCTTTCCATTTCAGCCATTTCTTCCTCAATGACTAACTCCTCTTCAAGACAATCCTTAACTACTAAATCCTCTTCTATACCCTACCTTCTTAGATGGTCTCTTCGGTCACGAATTCTCAACTTACGAGCTTCTCTTCTTTGCTCTCTTTCCAACCTTCCATGATCCGGATAGTCGATGATTTGACCTTGTGGATTCCCATGGGTCATGCACCTTGCAAGAAGAAACAAAAACAAGCAAAAAGAAACAAAGTTAGTAAATGAAATGAAAATAAAACAAAACAAGCAAGAAATAAAGCTTCGTAGTCAAGAGTAAAATCTCAAAGGCTAGCCGAGTTCCCCGACAACGGCGCCACTTTGATGTAGACGGTTATTATCTACAAACAAAGACCAATAGCTAAGTTACAAGTCTCCAAAGAGATTGTAGTATAGTATAGGTCTTAACAAGAAGTTTTGTGTCTAGCATTCAAAACCTTTCGCTAACCACAACTCACTTGAGTACTCATAGTATAATTTGAGGGTCAATCCACTTGAGAGAACGATTAGCGCGATAAGCACATCAAATCCAAATTAAGCTAAAGCAATCAAAAGAGTTTGATTTTCAAATTCAATCCTAAAACATGCAATAATTAAGCTAACTATTAAGCAATAAACAAAGACCAACAATAAAAAGCAAGTAAGAGCACTAAAACAAGCTTAAACGGTTCAAGAAACCAATTAAAGCAAGCATTGACCAATGAGTAATGGCAATAATGACTAAGGGTAACTAGTAATTGACCTTGCGGGGGTTAATTTGGCAATCAAAGAGCACAATCCTGGGCAAAGGACCACTAATCTATAGATTAACCCAAATTCCTTTGGTGTTAATCCCTTTAAAAATCATTAATTTGACTAATTTCCCAATTGTCCAATCAATGGAATTCAAGCAAGAAAACTCAAGCCCAATCAACCACTAAGCACCTTAACTCATTTCTCAATGGTTAAGGTGACAAGGCAAAACACTTGTTCTTTCAATCATTTCATCAAACACCTTGTGGTAGGGGTGTCATTGGGCCCGCGGCCCACGGGCCAGGCCCGTTTGGACCATCTTCATAGCGGGTATGGGCTTTTGTATTGGAGACCGCAAATTCACGGGCCTCGCGGTCCGGCCCGTTTGGGCTCGCGGTCTCGTGCGGTCTGGTCCGCTGGTTATCCACGGTCTATGGTCCAGCCCGCCAAATGCTGTGTTTGCTAGTTCCCTGTTAAAACAGAAATGTAACAAGGTGTTTGTTAATATTGTTGAACCTTTGGAGACATTAAGAGTGTTTGACAGACCTTCACATCTCACATCCTCCTCTCGTCGCTCTTCTTCTTCTCTGGTTTTTCATCTCTCCAAATCTCAGATCTCAATTTTTCAATCAACACTCAATTCCCCTCCTTTAGATTGCTTCTAATGTTCACAGTCAAAACCCATAAACTCAAATACCCTTTTGTATACTCGCTCGGTAATCAGGGTAATCTTTGTGAGAAATCTCATAAGAAAGATGGGTTCGGTGGTGCTAATGTTGGTATGGCTAGCTTTGTTGTTGCTGCTATGTTCCTTAAAGTTCTTGCCTTTGAGCTTATTTAAAGAGTTTACAGAGGATTTGTGATGTGATTTGTATTTTCTAGGTTTGTTTTCAAACAGTTTTGGCAGAGAAAGGAGACAGACATGCTTGTTTTCTTCTTCTCTGTTTAAAGACACAAGTTTAAACAGACAATTTTTTTACAAAATTAGTAGCCCGTTTAGACCCGCGGGTCGACCCGTTTACCCGCAGAATATAGCGGAGCGGATATGGGCCTTACTTACCTGGATCGCAGCCCGCCATGGTCTAGACCGCTGAGACCGTAAGAGCATATGGGCCCGCGGGGGCCGGCCCGTTTGACACCCCTACCTTGTGGGTGTGAGAAATGACTAACATTTATTCCTAGGTGATCAAAGATGAAATAGCATTAAACTTACAAGATGTTTAAGGAATCCCTAATACTAACCCCACGTACAACTCAAGATCCATCACTAATTACCCCTAATCTACCATACTCATTGATCAATAGAGAAACTACTCACACATAAACATAAAAACAAGAGAAATTGAAAGATAAGACATGATTAAAGATGAGATTAATAGTTGTCAAACAAAAAATCAAATTTTTGAATCTTAAAATGAAGATCTAAGAGGATTACAAGAAAGCTTAGGGTTTTTATTTTTGGGAAAGCTTATCTGTAAAATAAACAACAAAAAATGTATTTATAGGCAAAACCCGGAAAAGTCAACATAATTAACGAAAGTCAACAAAATCTGGGGAAGAATAGAAATGTCGCTAGCATCAGGTCTCCCACATCGGGTGTGACCCGATGCCAACGACACAGGGAACCACCCATTTTGGACCTCAAAATGCATCCGGCATCGGGTCTCCACATCGGGTGTGACCCGATGCCAAGAGCAGTGTTTACAAATCTTGCCTTCTCTTCACTCCTTGCTTGATGATTTGCTTGTTTGCTCATCCCTTGATCCTCATGCATCTTGTCCAAGTTCCCATCATGCCCAAATAGCTCAAGAAGTACCTAAATCATGCAAATATGCTATGTGAATGCAAGAATGCAAGTCTAAGCTCTAAATGCAAGCCGAAATGCATGACAAACTATCAACAAATGAGGCAAAAACTAGACTAAATGAATGCAAAACAACGGTGAAAACAGTCCTAAAATGCAATACATCATGTATCGAATCCACTAAAGGGAAATGGCTAGTTCTTTGAGCACGATAAAATTTAACTATGCTAAAGCACCAAAGAGAAATCAATCAAGTAACGAGCAATAAATAAAACAAGCAACAAAAGACTAATAAGTAAAAAAGAAGCAAGACTAAATCAAGATTCAATAAGAGATAAAGGTATTGACCAGTGGGTGATGGTAATAATGACCATGGGTGATTAGATAAAACCTTGTGGAGGTTAGATGTTTACAAATGAAGAACCATCCTAGGCAAATGACTACTATTTGTTGCTTGATCCAATCCATTGGTGTCATTATCTTAGATATCATCGAACACGACTATTTCCTAATATACCAAATTCAATGATAACTAAGCATGAAAGTACGAGTCTAATGTACCACTAAATACCTTGGTGTACAAAGAAAAACATAACTCAAGTTCAAACAAGTATTCCATCATAACGCAATCCCTTGGTGTTATGAATAAAATGACAAGGACCTAGCCTCAAATGATCCCTCAAAAGAGACAAGCATTGACAAGCAATGACTAAATGTTTAAGGAAAAAAACATTCAAAGCAATCCTGTTTTGATCAAGCAATTCATCAAACACCTTGTGTGTGTGGAAGCTTATGATATATTCTCTGTTGATCCCTCAAAAAGAGATAACATTAATGAGCAACACAAGATAAATCTTAGTCATTCAAGCATTCCAACAAACAAGGTGAAATGAAGCCTATAATCAATTCTCCAATGATCCCTCGTAAAGAGATAGCATTAATAAAACAATATGCAAACGTAAATCAAGGAAAGCTAAGTATCAAGTTCATTCAATCATTTCATCAAACACCTTGTGTGTGATGAAGCCTAAAATCTATTTTCCATGATCCCTCATAGGAAAATAGCATTAATGATCACAAGATACTAGCAATCCTTGAAGACTAACCCTAATCCACAAGATCTACAGTAATCACCCAATAATCTACCAAAACCAAAAGCCAATAGAGGAGACTACTCACTCATAACCACAAGATACATAGAGATTAAGATAAAAGAAATCATAATCAATGATAAAGAAGATAAAATTAAGGTTTTCCCAAACATAATCATCAAAATCCTCAATTTTAAGATCTAGATCCAAAGGGATTGCAAAGAGAGTTTTTTTTGTGTTTTCTCTCAAAGAGATGATGAAAAAGTGATACTTATCCTTGCAAATGACGGCTAAAAAAGTATTTAAAAGATAAGATAAGAATGGTCAAAGGGAATTAGGATAACGTCAACAATTAAAAGGAAGGACAAAAGTGACCATGAGATCGGGTGTCCAGATCGGGTGACACCTGATCTCGTGAGACAGTGAATTGACACTTCTTTGTTGATGAAAAGGAGCTGAGATCGGGTGTTACCCGATCTCATGACGTGTTACCCGATCTCATGACACAGGGAGATCCTTCACTTGTTTCTTCACCATTTCTTCATTCCTTGCTTCCCTTTTTGCTCACTTCCCCATCCATATGCTCACCAAGCTTCATCCAAGCATCCTCCATGTTTATTTAGCTCCAAAAGTACCTAAAACAATGCAAATACAAGAATAGAAGACAAAGTCCTAAATGCAATCTAAAATGTACAAACTGAATGAATATGCAACAAACTAACACAAATGAATAACAAATGAGATCAAAAGAAGTAAAAATAAGGGGTTAAAATATGCATAAAACACTATACATCATATGTGCAGTGGTTTGTATGATGTACTTGAGCTCTGTGACAAGCAAGTCGTATTGTTTGAAAACATGACTTAGAATTAGTAAAAGAAAGCCAGCAAGTGCAGAGAGTATACAAATGAGTTGTTTCATGAACTACAAGTGTAATTGTTGCTTTCCTTTTTCCAGTTTTCCCTTTATCTGTTTTGCAGCACATAATGCTTCTTGTGGTTGCTTTTCAGGAAGAGGCTATCAAGCTAAGATACTCGAAAAACGAGGTTGACTCGCTCAACGGCAATTTAAAGAATGAGATTAAAAATCAGGTAAAGACATCATATGACCGACAAATTACATAGATGGTAATTATGATTTCACAATCTCTATTACAATGTTGATTTATGATCTTTCTAGACGGTTCATATCAGAAAAATTCTAAAATGCATTTACACCTATCTATGATGCATATAGGTTGTTTAAACGGAGTTTTAACTCACCTAAAACTTTTTAATAATATTTTGAAAATGTAACTCTACAAAAAAATACTTAGTATTAAATTGAAAGTATAATTCAAATACTGGTATCTGCTTTGGTTAGTTAATGGATTTAGGTGCCTGGTTCACTCACTTTGAAACCTCCTTACAGAGAATTAGCTTTACATACAAAAGATGTGACTGTGACTTCATTCCAATATGTACAAAGGATCAGTACATGCCATGTATGTTATAGGATGGATTTAGATCATCACTTTTCGCTGTTTGCCTTGATGATTCCTTTAAGAGATTTGCTTGATATGTCTTCATTTATCTGATTTTTTCTTTGACTGATTTTTTTTTTTATGATTCATAGGTTCTATTTATGTACGCCTTTGTTAAGAAAATGATAAATCCACGTTTGCTTCAGGTGAGAAGAATTTTTTATCCTTCGGAATATTACCTTTTTGGTATTGCTATAATTTATGGCGTAATTTTCAGGTTATTATATAAATTTGGTGGGACCATTTTAAAGATGAGAAGAGGATTCAGACTTACATTGAGGAGCAGAGTGAGACTTACATTGAGGTTAGTATGTGATTCCATGGAGGCTGGAGGACAGAGTGATGATGATGATGATGATGATCGCTTGAGAGTGACATAGAAAGAAGAAGATGATTTGGAGAAAGAACAGTTAAATACAAAAA
Source organism: Aurinia saxatilis (assembly GCA_900406295.1). NCBI lineage: Eukaryota > Viridiplantae > Streptophyta > Magnoliopsida > Brassicales > Brassicaceae > Aurinia > Aurinia saxatilis. The sequence continues at coordinate 13,075 of OVAP01001128.1, read as the reverse complement.
TTGATGATTTCTTTGGTGAAGAAGCTGAGCTTGATGATGGCAATAAGATGTTGTGAGATTTCTTTCAGAAAGAGAAACATGGAATAATTGGTAAAGCAGAGTTGGAGCAACTGGAGGAAGATGAGAATGATCTTGATATGTAAGAGTAGTACAAGACTAACTACATGCATGAAAATAGTGCAGGAGAGATAGTTATGGATCAGTTGTCTAGAAAAGGGGAAGAGCCGGTAAAGAAAAGGTTACTGCAAAGAAGGCAAAAAGGAAAAGCAAAGAAGTATGTAGAATGGTATCCATTTGATAAGTATCTCTTGGATGGTGACTTCGATCTCTATGAATATGATAAGATGACGAATATCTTACTACCGTAATACCGTAATATCTTAAATACATAGTTGTTTATTGGTTACATGTAATAATATTTTCTATAAACTCAATTCCATGCAGAGAGAAACAACACATTTAACATTATGCATATACATTTTTTAACTACAAATGGATATCAAACATTATTACTGTCAAATCATGTCCTTAACTTGTAAATTATTGTGTTTTACATCCCATTTAGCTTTTACTCTTTACAAATTCATGTCTCATCTTTGCTACTCTCTAATTCTTTTGCGCTCATTTTTTCCGTCAAAACCTTTTATACGTATTGTATGCAATTTCACGTGATTATAAACTTTATTTATGTTATTTACGAGTTTTTAAGATGTGCAACTGCGTGTAACGCGGAGAAATCCCCCAGTATCTTATATATAAAATGAGTTGTTCTCTTTTCTCAGTTATTTCACATAGGATCAGAAAATCATCCAATCATAAAAAGGCACATTAGCATAAGAATTCATTTAAATAATCAGTCAACTAAAACACAAAATTTAGACTACAGCGGGAATGAATATTTTCCACATCATTTTGTTTTTTTTCATCGATATAGTACGTGAGAAGCGAAGGGTCTTTGCTGTTTTAGGGATGTGATGTCGATTCCATACCCTTCTTTAACTAAACGACGTCTCTACGCCTTATTTCCTATCTTTAATTTCTCGTGCTTCATCCCATATATAATTCATCTGCATTTAGATTTTAAATGTTTGTATTTAAGCATTTATGATCTCCTGGTAATCAGTTCCGTTACACAACCTCAGTAAAACTAGCTTGTGCTTTGCAAAGTAAGTGCAGGAAATGAACAACCAGATAAGAAGCTTTCATGGTTTATGTTTATGTTTAGATTCACAATCATGTTTATGTTTAGAAGAAAGAATATTATTCACGTAATTCTTAATATTTGAAGCTTGGAGTTTTTATGACTAGATCTGTTTATATCTTATACTCAATCCACTATTTTTTCGATGAATATTTAGAGAAATTTCTTTCCCAACTTCTCACGTCATCATATAATAATTGTGCAGACTTAAAGTTGTCATTCAACTCCACTTTAGTTTAAATATTTTTTATATCATTCCTTTTGGATACCTCCTTTAAATATTACATCATCCTTTAAACTGAAAAGTTTTTTTGTTTTCCAAATTTACTTTAAAATATGTCATATTTTTGTCTTTGGATATATATGTACGTTGTCTGCTAATAGGCTTTGTATCATTCTTTGTTTGCAAAATACTGAACTGTTTACAGATATGTCCTCACAAGAATAAGAAGGGTAGTGGAGGTAAATTTCCCATGACTAAATGCAACTCTAACTTCCTAACATATAGCTGACTATTTATAACAGAAGGGTTAATCTGAATGGATTTGATAGGATGAAGATCAGGTTAGCTGAAATGTAGGTCTTGTGGGTTCTCGACATCCGGATTCCAATAAGAGAGATTAAGACGAGTTTGGTTGAAAGGCTTGTTGTAGTTGTTATACCTTTGGTTCCCCACATAATTAACATCTTCTTGCTCCTCTACAACTTCCTCGTTCCATACTCTTAGTAGTTATCTTGATCCTCATATTGAAAATCTCCCACAAAAGTCATTTGTCTTTGGTTATTCATTGGAAGCTTGCTAAGCTTCTCGAATTTGTCGTTAAACCTTTCACTTAGCTAATCCAAAAGTCCTTTAACTTAGATTCATCAAAGCTTGAAACATTAATTCTTGATCCTCTATCATAATCACCTATAAAGCATGCATCACTTTGTATTGATTTGTTAAGGAACATCACTAGTTCTTCACCTAGGTAGTGTTTAATGTTAGTTCTTGATTGATCATCTTGAATTAATTCCAAGTTTAATTATTAGATGCATGAATAATGATAACTCTATTTGCAATGGAATCCGGCTTAAAGATCTTGTGCACAATTGAACCTGGGATGATTGCTTATATGATTTGATAGGATTTGCAAAGTAATATGGCTTTCTAAGGACTGTATTTAGATAGCTTTTACATCAGATAATGGTTACCTTTATTTGAGTTCATGTTTGAGAATGATGTGTGTGTTTTTCCCGACATGTGTTGATCGACTCTTAGTTCTTTTTATGGCTACAGTTTGGATTCTCCTGAAAAATTTCCAAGGCCTAACTTTTGCTTTAATTGTTTTACACCCATGTCCTAATCGTTTAATTCGTCAAACCTATTTTGATCATCTTAGCTTACCTTTAAATCTCACACTTTTTGTATAGCACTTGGTCTATGTGGATTTAACCATTTCTATACTATTGTGATTTTTTGTGCTTTTGCGGTTAATCTTTTAAGGGGTTTTGAATATATGGTTTTCATGGTTTCAAAATGGGTAAAAAATGGGGAAGAGAAAGTTTAAGACATTAATACCTCTTCCGTTTAAACTTAGATATATTTAGGGTCTGGCTGGTTTAACCGCTGCGGGTGCGGTTGCGTTTGCGGGAGTTTGTGGAAGCGGGCGGTTGCGGTTGTGAGCGTTATCAAGTGTTTTATATGACTGGTGTAGCGATTAAAATTTTGTGAATTTGCGGGAAGCTGTTGAGTATACATTAACAATATATAAAAAATTATAACTATAAATTCTTTTATAAATCATTCTAAATAAAACATATTTTTATTATAATAATAATTTAAAAAAACTCTAGTTGAACATTATTCAATATTCAAAATCCAAAAATAAACCACTATAATTATCTAAAAACACTTCATGCATTGGGTGTATCACCAAAAACTGTATCGAGTAGTGTAACAAATTGCACAAATTTGTTCCAAAACGTGGATCTTCTCGATTGGTCCTATAAATACTATAACGTTGTCTCAAATAATCCAACCAAATTTTTTGCTTGTCTCCACTCCAAATTGATCATTAAAATTGTTTATGATCTTTTCTTTGGAAAGACCAGAAAGGAGTCCCTTGTTGGCCACATCTTGTTTCTCTGTAGTTATCCATTCAAGTAATTCATATGTGAGCTCATCCGACCACATAAATTTCTGAAAATAAAATTAAAAAATCAGGTAATTTCAATCCGATAATTTATAAACTATGTATGTATGATTCACTTACGTTTTTTGTATTAAGTCAGAATTCGTTTGGTTTAAAGCCACGACTCAAATTGCAGCACCAATATGACAAAAGATGGTTAGGGAAGAAAAACAAATTCGCATGACTATTACAAAAATAAAGCAAAAAGGAAAAATATGATACCGTCTTCTCTGAAGAATATTGTGCGCTGATACAAGTATTATATATTAGGTTTGAGTGTATTGACTTTTATATTAGTAGTTTTTTTTTTTTTTGTCAACAACAATAATATGCTCTAAGCTGGGCTCGAACCCAGGCGGTGACACAGTGACAGCACTAGCACAAACCACTAGGCTACAAGTCCTGGTCTTTATATTACTAGTTTATTAGGTTAAAGTAAAAGATATGTGATAAATGCATATCTAGTTTATGTGGAATATAAATATTTAATTTTTTGTGTAATATTTGTAATGGTATGAGTTTAAGTAACTTGAATTGCGGATATATATATTTTTTATATACTTGTTTCCATATAAATTTATGTAAATTTTATTTAAATATTTGTTTAATATTTTTTCAGCCACCAGCAACCGCCCGCTACCACAAACGCTTGTGGGAAGCAGGTTTTGAATTTGAGGGATGTGGAGCGGTACAAAGCGATATAAAACGGTTGTTGTGATTGTTACAAACCGCCAATAACCGCTACCACCCGCAAACACAACCACTGCGGGTGCTAGCGGGTGAACCATTCATACTCTTAGTGTTTAATTGTTGAGTTTAATCAACTTCTTAAAGTTGCAGATAAACAAATCATATTCAAGGAATTACAAGATCATTTACCGAATATGGTAATACGAAAAGCAGTTTAACCACATATAAAGTACGAAATTCTTATAGATGTAAGCATAACTAATAAGAAATGCATAGCTAAACAACAGATACCGGACAAGTAAATTGAAGGCCAAACAAAGGATATCACGGGATAAGATACATATAAATATCACTAAAACAGAAGCAATAATGGTCTGATTCATAAAACCCTCAAACGTCTCTATCCCGTTTGCATTCAGCTGGCATAACTGGGAACCTAGTCCGATCGGTACAATAGTTGTAGATGGTCCACTTGGTCCGAACCCATTTGAGACGACGCCATTGGTAGGCGTCAAGGTCACGGAAATCATTCTGGTCCCACCACATGCGGCCTTGCATCGCACAGTACTTGGCCTCCACAGAAGCTTGGCAACCGTCAATGTGGAACCCGCGGTAGGATGCAATGAAGGGTGCATTGGCCCAATTGGTTTTCTCTAAACCGCCCCTCGTGGCCCAGTCATCGGCATTCCAAAGGCTGGAGTACAACTTCATGGGTTGGTTGAATGGGAAACGTACTCCTAGATCCTTGGAGTTCTTAAACACACGGATTGGTATGTTGTCAACAAAGAATCTGATAAGAAAATAAAGGAACCCTGTTGAAGTGTTTGGAGTTTAAAATTTGAAACCCCTAGTGAGTCACCACTCACCAGCCTATCCCTCATATGGTATTTTAAAAAGCTGTACTTCTTGACTAAAAATGACCTCTGTGAAAAAGCTAACGAGACCCCACTACTTTTTGACGATATCGAGATTTGGTCACGCCCGAGGTTAATTTATAAAATACTAGTAATTATTTAAAACAGCGAGGGGTATAATAATTGGGGGTAGTAAGTAGGACCATGTTGGTTTATCCTGACAGGAGAAGAGGATAAGAGCATACACAATCTGGTAGAGGTTCCAGAGGACGGAATAAGTGTGATAAGCCTTAGAAGGGTCGAACCAGAGATAGATGCGTTGCTCTCTGTTCCCTTTCCCACCTGTGAACACATTCGTCTGCAATATCGCTGGTTGTCCAGTCCTGTTCCCGAGGAACTCGAAGTCTATCTCGTCGTGCTCGTTGTTCGTCGACGACAGCTTCACAGTTCACACATTAACATTTAATTTTGTTGTGTTTAGTTAAAGAGTTGAGAGATCTCTGAGACTCACATAGAAAGCCGTGACGACTCCAGCGGTGTCACCAGCAGGCAGCTTTATGTGCATACTGAAATGTCCAAACAAATATGAACCTTTCGACTGAAACCCTGTCCCTGAATATGCACAAGTCACAGAGTGAGTAATGCTAAATCTGACACCCGAACCTGACTCATTTCTTACCAGTGTATTTGTCGAGGATAAGCTGAAGTTCCGAACCGCCGTTGAACTGTTTCTGGTGGTCAAAGGCCCAGGTCGGGACGTAGTTGCGGCCGAACGGCACATCCACTGCCTTCCGTGGAGGCACTGCCATCACCGTCCAAGAGGAGGAGGCCATCAGGAACAGAGCCATCAGGGCCCATGGAGTTGAAGAAGTAGCCATTAGAGAGAGAGAGAGAGCTGGTGAGAGAAAGTAAAGAGGGTGCGGGTGGCTTTTTATACTGGAACGCTCTCTCTTCACTTTTACGATAATTACTAATTTCATTCAAGTTTCTCAGGCCCTTCTATTTTTTACCCCTTCACTACAACTTTATTTCATCCAATCGTAATGGCTTACAACTGTAACCTGGACATCATACGTACAGCTATACACCTCTCGCTTTCAATTATTGTGAAATCTAACACATTGTTGGGTACCAAACGAGAGTGTTCAATTGTTTCAAACAATTTTCAAGTTGTAGTGACTTTCTTTTTTCTAAACTAAACCACTCCTTACCCTCTCTTTCTCTTCTCCTGCATATCTTCCTCGTTTCTTTTAATATGATGTTACTTCTTTTTTTTTTTTTTTTTTTTTTTTTTTTTTTNTTTTTTTTTTTTTTTTTTTTTTTTTTTTTTTTTTTTGGTATTCTATAAAATGTTTCACGGGTTTGTATACACATTTTAGTTTTTATTTGATACTTTTCCCCTCTTGAATTCTGTAATTGTTTTCATGATTGACTGAATTATAGTAATTATTAAATAATCTATTGTTTATATCTTTATTTCTCCCTTAAATCTTAAAACATTCAATTGAAATATATTATATTTCAAAAACAGATTGAGTATATATATTACAATTTTTTCAGAAATGTCATTTTTATGGTATAATTTGAAAAATACCATTAGATGTTTTATTATAAAGTGTTTATAGGGTATATAAAGATTTATTACATGTATATAGTATTTTACCAAAATTTATCAAATTGTTTAATAAGTTACACACGATAAAATTTGAGAAAGGCTCACTCTCACATAACCATTTTGAAAAATGTCCTCTCTAAACCTCTTTCATTTAAAGATAATCCTATATTACCATTGTTTACAAATCAGTAAATTTATTAGGGTTTATGGTTTAGAAGTAAATCCTTCTAAAACCAGTGTTCAAGGTTTAAAATTTTGGGGTTAAGTTTGGTAGGGGTGAAACTTTTTTTATGATTTTTAACTCTATATCCTATTAAACCCTATAAATTTGTTTCTCAGTAAACAAGGGTAATTAAGACAAGTTATACTTAACACGCGGTATATTTGAAAACAAACCCTCATAAAGTTTTTTTTTTTTAAATACCGACGAAAATAACGTTTTTGAAATCCTTTTTATAAGAAAAACTTATAAAATAGGCATTTTGGGAAATTAACAACTACTATATTACTATTGAAAAAATAATACTCTCAATGTTGTATATTTAAATGAACACATTATTCTACATATGTCAATACATGCCAACAGTGAAGTACTTTTATCTCTACACCGTATCAAATATCATTAGATTATGGCTGGTAAACTTACGGAATGATGGAATTGTGTTTTTTTTGTTATTCTTTAGGAAATTTAACAATCACAATTTTTTTTGCGTTTTGGTTGGAAAAATGTACAGAAAAAGTATTAAGTCATTAAACATGTCTTTACAAGCTTAATGGCATGAAATTTTCCTTTTAACCACGGACAAAAAAATAGGAAAAACAAAAAAATGATTCTTTTGAGATGTCTAATATCCTAAAAAAGGAGATATTTTTTAAAATGCCCCTCATTAATGTATTAATTGTCTAATTTGCCATGATTTATTGAAGAGAAAATCATTCTCTTCTCCGTTAATCAAATCCGTCACATCTTCCTCACCGGCGAATATAGCGATTCCGTCACGTCTTCTTCACCGGCGGATATAGCGGAACCAGTCTTGCTTTAGCTCAACGCGCCGCTACAGAAGGTGCTTGAGTCTCAATCCTCGCTTGATCCGGCGATGTGGGGAAGTGGAGATTACGGAAGATTAGGGCTTGGAAACTTGGAGTCTCAATGGAGACCTGCTCTTTGCTCTGCTTTTGAGTGATCATAGCATTAGAGCTCTTGCTTGTGGTGGAGCTCACACTCTTTTCCTCACCGGTGATTTGTTCATGTCCTGACTTGCTTCATGAGTTGCTCTTTGGTGATTTTGTGAAAGCTTGGATTTTAAGAGGTTGGTGCTGGGATTAGAATATGAGTAATCAAAGTAAAGGAAGAATTGTGTTGAGTTGAATCTAGAGAACTGGTATCTTAGTGATCATTTGCAGCTGCAAAATATGAAAATTAAAGCGACCCTTGATAGCATAATGTTTCTTGGCTTTGTTTGATGTATGGTTTTGGTGTATGTTTAGATCTATCGTAGCTTTAATTGATCCATTCTGAATATGTATGTGGTGTCAACACTAGGCATGACCTGTTGCATAATTCTCATCTTGACCTACAAGGACTAGACGAACTCTTCAAAGTTGCTCATGTATGAGCTGAATAAGTTACTGAAAATTCTCTTCCACTTTCAGAACTGTGATGGTATTTCTCAGATTACCATCTTCCACGTGTCCCGCTTATAGATAATAAGTTACATGATTTCTTCTCTGTTTTTCCTTAGTTTCATGTTTCATCATGTTCTTTTAAGGTATGCAAATGTCATGACCCCCGAAGAGCTGAAGGAGCTGGTGAAGAAAACAGACACAGGTGAGGAAGGCCTGAAACTGTCTCCATGGTTCAGAATGGTGGTAGACAATTTCTTGATGAAGTGGTGGGATCATGTTGAGAAAAGAACTTTGGGTGAAGCTATCGACATGAAAACCATCCACAAACTCTAAAACCATTCTCAAAGTTTTTGGACTATCTTTATCTTTCTCATTGTGATTTTTGTGATGTAATAATTGGAACCTTAGCTTGTGATGGTTCCAGTTTCATAAGGAGATATGATAGACCTTAGCTTGAAAATCAAGATCAGCTTGTTAAGTTTTTTTAAATTGGTGTTATTGTAAGATGATAAGTATACAAAGAACATGTTTGTATTGTCCCCGTAATTTTTTATATATAAAGGTTTATAACTTATAAAATCAATTTATGTGACATTAATAAGATTTTTATAAGATTTTAAAAGGTTTTAAAAGGTATTAAAATTACCTTTTAAAACCGTATAAAATTTCTAAAATAGTCATCTAAAATGTTTTTAATGTCAGATAAACATTTAAAACCTTTTAAAATTTCTAAAATGGTCTTCTAAAAAGTTTTTAAGAGATTTTAGAAGATTGTAAAAAGTTTTTAAGAGATTTTAAAAGGCTTTAAAATTCTTCTAAGGATTTAAAAGATTTTTATGTGACATTTATAAGGTTTTATAAGATTTTAAATAGTCTTGTAATATGTTTTTAAGAGATTTTAAAAGGTTTAAAAAACATTTTAAAAGTTTTTATAAGGTTTTAAGAGATTTTAAGAGCACTTAAAATGTTTTTATAAGTTTTTAAAATATTTTAATATTTTAAAATGTTTTTATAAGGTTTTAAAAGATTTAAGACACTGAGGTCTAGGGGTACATGAAGGCATATGTAAAAACTCTTTATAGAGAGAAAAGCATTTTTTATTAAAACATTAATTTTAAAGTTTATTCAAACAAGATACTTGTGCCCGTAGCATCATCATGAAAATAAAATGTTTAGGGTGTAAGTAAAACTATGAACAAATCTGTATAACCTATAAATGATGTCTTTCTGCATTACTATGTCAACAGCTAGGGGAATCTAAAATCCAGGAGCTACATATCATTATGAGACTGTTAGTCTGAATGCAAATACAACTGCAAGCGAAACAAAGACTACTAAGGGCATGTCCAATGATGATCTCTTATTTAGAGTTTCTTAAATATAATATTAATATATTTTATTACTATTTTATTTTAGAGTTTTTTAAGGGTCTCTTAATTAGTAATCTCATGTGTTTCTCTCTCCTATTTTAACAAACCCACCTTATTTTTTTTTTCTTTTCCATTTTCTTTTATGTTTAGAATTTCACTAAGAACCCCTCATTGGAGATGGCCTAACATTGGACCACAAGACTATAGGGAAAGTGTTATCTGTGGTACTATTTTTCCAGCACCGACACCACTTACCAAAATGATACACAAAGTTTTAACATGTATTCTAACGGCAAGTGCACATCAAATCAGTTATAGTATTTAATGTATCGAATCCACAAGGATCATTCAATTGCAAACTAATTAAATAAATTCAAAAATAATTCTATGACACAGGTTTTTAATGTGATAAACTACTACAAGTGACTATTAAATTATGGTGAGGGTTTTAGACGATTAAATGCAAGGTTAGACCTTGGGAACTTCAGGTGAAGAATCAATATTGTAGCCAGACGCGTCAAGTGTCGATCGACACCAAGAGTGGTGTCGTTCGACACCGCATGGTTAAAATAGGTACCAACTTAATTCACAAACATGAAACCTATTGTAATGCAAACCAACTTCCATTGTGAATGCAATCTATAATTAATTCCTAACAAATCATATTCCTTTGTGAGTCCTAACGGATTAATTATGCAATGAACCTAGGTTCAATTGTTCATAAACTATCTAGACCAAATTTCTTTGTGAATAGATAATTTACTCCTACTAAGATTTGTTCAAGCAATTACTAACACTTCCATGTATAATAATTAACATATAATCTATGAACTAGCAATGAGCACAATTTAGAAAATCTGGCTGCATATCCGTAGGGTGTCGATCGACACTGCAAGGGTCGATCGACACCTCTTGCTGAATTTCCATTTTTCTTCGTTTCCTTTTTCGTCTTCTTCAAGCTTCCATTTTTGCTCCATAATTCTTCTAGATTATTCTATAGCTTCAAAACTCGTTCATGCACCTAAATTGACTCACTTGGATTCTAATAATAATAATATAGGCTCTAAAATATAAATAAGTATATGTTTATTATATTAAAAGCCGGTAATGTACGAGATATATCACAAAACTCCAAATCCTACAACAATTGCAAGTACAAGTGCAGTGATAAACAATGGCAATGTGAGCAGTGTAAGACCAATATTTGTAAAATACTACGGAATTAACAATTTAACCAAGCAAGTACACAACGTTAAGAAAATATATAAATCTAAGAATGGAGGCGAGATATGATCTCTTTCCTTAACTCAAAGAATCTCCCGTAGTGTGACAGGTTTTTATAGATTCATGAGTCCCATGATACAACCATAGGAAACCATATCCTAACACTGGATCATGGTTCTAACGAACATAGTAATCTACTATACTGCCAAAATACATAAAGAAGTACCTTCAGAGGTAAGAGATTGCTAGAGAAAGTTTTGTTTGTTGTGTGAAAGAGAATTTTCGATATATCTCCTTAAGGCATATAGTGCATCTATTTATAGTGAGTAGAAAGTAATCTCAAGAGGTAAAATTTTTGATAAGCTCAAAATTCCAAAACGTTTTTGTCTTTAAC
>OVAP01001127.1:173-26232 GCA_900406295.1 Aurinia saxatilis | reverse complement strand
CGGTTTTCCGTCGCAAATTTCCGTCGCAATCGCTGTGTTTTCTTGTAGTGCTTAACCGCCACACTTGAGAAAGCTTATAGGGAGGAAGAACTGTTCAGGAAGCATAGGAGTCGGATCCTTTGGCTGCATAGTGGTGATCGTAATACGGCATATTTCCATGCTATAACTCGCAACAGGTGTACGATCAATCGCTTCACGATCCTTGAAAATGAGGCGGGTCAAATTGTTCATAAGGAAGAGGAAATAGCCGCGGTAATCTCCTCTTATTTTCAGCATATTTTCATTTCATCATCTACAAATGATTTAGGAGTTGTCGATGAAGTAATTCAACCCCTCATTACTCCAAGCATGAATGACCGGCTGATTGTAATCCCAACTGAAATGGAAATACGGACAACAACTTTCTCTATCAATCCGGGTAAAGCCCTTGGTCCCGATGGGTTTGCGGCGGGTTTTTTCCAAGCTTTTTGGCCAACGGTGGGTCATGATATAATGTATGAAATCACCACTTTTTCACGATGGGTTCCTTTCCACTCCACATGAATGAGACACGTATCATGCTTATTTCAAAGGTGTTACACCCGAGGAAACTGAATATAGACATATTTCTCTTTGCAATATCTTCTACAAGATTGTAGCAAAAATTTTAACGGCGCGGCTTCATACTATTCTCCCTTCACTCATTTCTGAAAATCACTCGGTCTTTGTACCAGGTAGAGCAATTTCTGATAATGTCCTCATTACTCATGAAATTCTACATTATCTGCGAAATTCTGGAGCTTCCTCTTGGGGAGCATCAATGGCGGTTAAGACAGATATGAGCAGAGCTTATGATCGAATCGAATGGGATTTTCTTAAAGCAGTTTTGACTCGCATGGGTTTCCACATGTTGTGGATGGGTGGGATAATGGAATGCTTGACAACGGTATCCTACTCCTTTTTAATTAACGGAGCTCCTCAAGGTAGAGTCTCCATCATAGATTACTATGAGAATTTGACACGAGCTAGATCAAGCAGTCAGCTTTCCAATGCATGTGGAATGAAACAATTCCAACGGTTAGATATTGAGTTATGCTGATTCTACTGAAGACATATTGTGCAGTCTCGATGTGAAGCAGTCGAAGAACGCGAAGGAAGAACGATCGATCGATTGCCATATTAGATCGATTGATCAATGACTAAAATTTTTCCTGAAGCCCAAGAAGAGCATCCCATGAAGATCCCATGAGCCCAATCGATCGAATGCTGTTGGAATCGATCGATTCAGACCTGATTTACTCGAGAAGCTTCGAAACGCGTCAGAGAATATTCAGTTGGATACATTCGATCGAATATACCTTTGTTCGATCGATCGGAAGAGATAAAAACAAGTATTTTTATTCTGTTCAGCTGATTCGATTCTATCACTTCACTGAAGCCCTCAAACGTCATCCACCCTCTATATAAAGAGATTTTCGTCTCATAAGAAGGGTGTGCATCTCTTTCACCAAAACTCTCAAGAGAGAGAGAGAGAGAGAGCACTTTCCTTTCATTTTCTTTCTCAAATATTTTGTTATTTTGTCTTGTTGTTGTATGGGAGAAGATTTCTCATCCTTGTCTACTGATTTGGAGAAGTTTATTGAACCCTTTTCTGTTTACTTATGGATTTGATTCTATTGCTTTTGCTATGGTTGTTTCATTCATTCTTGAGTAGATATTTTGTTGGGAATAAGAGTTTTTAATAGGTTATACATGGCTTGACAGATAGGTAGAGTTTATACTTATTACATGATTGCTTAGATTTGACACCCTAGGTAATTTGTTATATATATTGATCTCTTCGTTTGACAATATGATGAGATTGATAAGAACTAGTATTAAATGATAGGTAAACAACTTATGCGGCTTGCTTTCCTAGTTTACACTTTGTGACTAATGTGTGAATTAGGATGTTAGACATGTTTAATCATGACTATGAAAATAGGGAGATTAATTTACGACTTGCTTGAATACTTAACCGGATTTTTATCTGCCTATAAAACATGAATAGTTTAATCCATGAAACCTAGAAGAATTCTCTGAAACCCGACAATTGCAACAATAGTTTCTTTATCTTTTTCTTTTATTTCATTTCATTTTTTATTTCATAAACCAAAAACTTTCTAATCGGTCGATTGACTAAACTCATTCGATCGATCAAAAACCCAAATCATATTTTGTTGCTTAACTCAAGTCAAATCGATATTGCTGATGTGTACAATTTGCCTCCCTGTGGATTTGATCACTAAGTACTACTGCGAGAGTCTGTGCGCTTGTAGGAATATTTTAGGTGAAAACTAAATCCCCATCATTGGTAAACATTCTAAATCATTATGAAGCTGCTTCGGGACAGATGATTAATCTTAATAAATCGTCTATTACTTTCTTTGCCAAAACTCCAGCTTCTCGTAGAATCCTGGTGAAAACAAAACTCAAGATAACAAATGAGGGAGGTACCGGAAAATATCTCGTCTTACCGGAATCGTTTGGTCGTCGAAAAAGAGACCTCTTTACATCCATCGTCGATCGAGTACAGCAAAAAGTGCATAGCTACTCTACTCGATTTCTGTCTGCGTCAGGGAAACAAACTTTGCTAAAATCAGTTATGGCGTCTACACCAAATTACTCGATGTCATGCTTTAAGCTCCCTTTGTCTCTATGCAGACGTATCCAGTCGGTTCTTACCCACTTTTGGTAGGACGACTCACCTGACAAACAAAAAATGAGTTGGATATCTTGGGAGCGTATGACACCACAAAAAAATGCTGGAGGATTGGGTTTCCGTGACATCAAAACTTTTAATGATGCTCTCCTAGCTAAGCTTAGTTGGCGACTCTTAAAACAGCCGGAAACTCTGATGGCTCGAGTTTTATTGGCCAAGTATTGTCATTCATGCTCCTTTATGGAGAGTGAACCACCAACTAATGCATCGCATGGTTGGCGTGGGATTATAGCGGGACGTAAGGTCCTAGCTCGAGGACTTGGCTGGATTGTAGGAACGGGAGAAAATATTTCGCCTGGACAAGCTCATGGATGGCTTCAATGACTCCACTTTCTCCAATGGGACCTACACCACATTCACTTTGTAATTTGAAAGTCTCACAACTTATATCCCCTGACACCAATCAATGGAATCAATAAGCTATTAGACGATATTTACCTCTTTATGAGGATATCATCCTCGCATTCCTCTCAGCTCCAACGCACATGTTGATACGCTTGTATGGCTGCTTACCAAGAATGGTGAATATACAACACTTACAGGATATGGAGTGAGTATCCTGGATACTTACACAACCGATAATATATATTTCAATTAGCAAAAGAAAGTTTGGAAAGCCAAAGCTCTCCCAAAGATCCAAACGTTTCTCTGGAAAGCTTTGAAGAATGCTTATCCAGTTGGAGACCGACTAGTGTACCGCGGAATCATCCAAGTTGGACAATGTATACGATGTGGTTTATTAGAAACTGTTGATCATGTGTTACTCCTTTTCCCCTTCGCGCAACAAGTCTGGGATCAAGTCCCACTTCACGGGTTTACCCCAACTATGCGCTCGTCTCTGTTATCTCTCTGTTCTAGTGCAGGACAGCTAAAATGCCTACCACCATCAGAACTAACGTCGGCTAATATCCATGCGTGGATTTGCTGGCATATATGGACTGTACGAAACAACCTTGTCTTTGCAGATAAACGAGCTACAACCAAAGAGACACTACTAGAAGTCATAACAGAAGCTCGTGCTTGGGAGATAGCACAACCATCTCTACCTAAACAGAGACGACCGCTAATTTAGGAAGTTCCCCACCCGACTCTCTGGCTAAGAAGGTGCTTGTAGACTTTGAATTTTTCAGAGTTTATGCCGTAATTTTAATAAATTAGCATTCGGGACCAAAAAAAAAAACCCTCAAATTAATACTCTTTTGGTGAAACCAAAAAGGTTTACATTGCTTCAATTTTTATTCCAATACGTTGCTTCTTTAACTGTCCTAAAGTTTAGTGAAGTAGAAGTTCGTATCGATTTCAAATTGTGTCAAAACTGGTCTGTAATAATGAGGACTTTGGTGGTCTGTCGTCATGTTCCACGGGTCACATGGATGTTTCCATTTTGTTTTTCTTTAGTGTCATTTCTTACATATATGTCCATCACAACTCATCTAATGTCATTACAAGCCGTAACGTTTTGGAAAAGGATAAACAAAAAAAATTATAGTTTTGTCAAGAAAATATGAATTTCACCAAATTGGACTTAAAAGAAAAGAAACAATGAGTAAACGTTGGAAGAACCAAACAAAAATAAAATAAAGTAAAAACGTTCAAAGCCGAGAAAGGGAAAAAAGAAATCTGACGGAGAAGGAAATCAAATCAAAATTCGACGAACTCTTGTCCTCCTCGAGATCGAAAACCCTAAATTATTGTTGTTTGGAGGTTACAATTACCTCGATTTCGAGATCTCCCTCTGTTTTTGAAATCGGCGATTTGGGGGATTCAATGGTAATTAGGAAGCATTGATTTGAAGGTACGAGATTTCGATGGCATCGGCTCAAGTTAAGCGGAGGCAGGAAGACGCTGAAGCTGGACGGCGCAAGGTAGATTAGATCATCGCTCTTTTAAACGCATGCATTCAAAATCCATAATCTGATCTGATATTTTGGTATTTGTGTCTTCAGCTTGAGCAATTCCGGAAGCAAAAAGCAGCAGAACGAGCCAAAAAGGCATCACAGAGTCGCACCACACAGCCTCTTGATTCCATCTCCAATGGACCTCTCAAGCAATCTCCTGAAACCCATACCAATTCCTCATCTTCCGGAGATGTTTATAATGTACCATTTCTCAAAGAAACAAGTCTGAAAGATGATTGTCAGGAATCTGTGGGAATTTCTAGTAGCTTAGACTTGACAGTGAATAATAGGCCTCAAGTTGTATCTTATAGCAATACCAATGTAGACAAGCAAAGTGATGGTTTTCCCAAAGACACCCCTCCTTTTTCCACCTCCGTTCAAACCGACGGTTTTCATGGCAGTGGATTAATCTCATCCAAAAAAGGTACTTGACTATCATATGAGATTGGTGAACCTATGTATACATCTTCTTCTGTTCAGTTCCTTTAAAGGATAACCTAATTAGTCTTTTCGGTTTTTCGTTGCTAGACTCTCTGCAACCTACTACCAGGATGGCGGGATCTCTTCACCAAGTTAACCAACTTGGAAGTGTTGAACTAAGAGGAGGTAGCACTGTGCAGAAGCCAACATTGTCTAGCAGCTATTTGTTTAGTTCTCCGGACTCATCATCTCGGCCTTCTGATTATTCAGATTTCAGTGTAAATATTACAAGCTCTTCGCCGTTTAATTCAGCTAAAAGTGAAGCCAGTGTGAAAAGATCTCGTCCGTCTTTCCTTGATTCTCTTAATATTTCAAGAGCTCCAGAGACTCCATATCAACACCCTGAGATTGAGGCAGATATGGTTACATCCGCTGGTTCCCAACTAACTGACAATGATCGTTTTGGGCCATCGTCACTCCAGTATATATCAGGGAAACAAGACAGTAATGGGCCAGCCTTAACAACCGGAGCATCTGATTCTCCTAATCCATTTGAAAATTACCGGAGTTCTGTGTTAGCCTCTGCTAATGGAGTAATACCAGGTTTCGTTGATTTTTCCATGCCAAAACAAAATGATGATTTCACTGCTCTGGAACAGGTAAAATACTTATTTCTTCAACCATCTGTTTTTTGTTCCATGTATTGTCGATATGCTACTTAATAGTTGTAATATTATGTTTGATAAGTTTTGGGATTTGAATGAGCGAGAAACGGTATGATCATCTCATTATAAGTGGACTTCTTCTTATATTAAATGAAGAAGAGCCATTTCTCAAATATTTTCGAATTATGTCTCTCACTGGTGTATTCATTTTACATCGTGTATAGTTCTTTATTCTTACTTTACGATGTTAGCTTTCAATGTTCCTCTTTTTTACACCCTTTCACCCCCTGCATATTCTGAGCTACCGTTTCATATTTCCATTTGTAGCATATCGAGGATCTAACACAAGAAAAATTTTCACTGCAAAGGGATCTTGATGCTTCACGTGCTCTGGCTGAATCCTTGGCATCTGAAAATTCATCGATGACAGACACGTATAACCAGCAGGTACATGACGACTTTTGGTTCTAGATTTTTGGGAGATGGAAATATTAGATTTTTGGGAGATGGAAACATTTATAGATTCTGTTGCAAGAAAAGACCATTTGTAGACTTTGAAATTATTCACAATGATGGCTGTGAAAACAAAGAATTTGGAGAAGGGTCTTCAGGATGTCTAAGTAATTGGCTGATAAGATTCTCTAAGTGCTTATCATTGGCAGGCTTATATAGTTTACTATAAGACATGTTTCACCTTTATAATAGTCCCAATTTCTTCTAATGATTCATGTAATACTTGTTCACTTCTATCTCATCCAGAGAAGTATTGTCAACCAACTAAAAGATGACATGGAGCAGCTACATCAACAGATCCAAGCACAAATGGTTAGTATTAACTACCTATACTCAACAAATTCCAGTTGTATATGCTCTAACAATATATCTAGTATAGCATGATATTGCATTTACTGCATTCATATGTTATCAAACTGCTTGATGTCAACTTATGAGACTCAAGATTTTTAGTATGATTCTGGATGAGTGTATGTCATGTTATTTCATCCGCTGGAGCTATTGTCTAGATTATTCCAAAAGCTGTTACTTAATTAATACTGTTTCCTTACAGGGGGAACTTGAGTCTGTCAGGATTGAGTATGCAAATGCGCAGCTAGAATGTAATGCTGCTGATGAGCGTTCTCAAATACTGGCTTCTGAAGTCATCAGTTTGGAAGATAAGGTAATAAGCTTTGGATGTTTGTTCTTACAATCACATTAGTTTCTCAGAAAAGAACTAACATTTTTTAACTCACTTAGGTGCTAAAGTGTGCAGTGACGTTTTTAGTTTATTTTTTTGGATTTTTCAGTTATGAGATATCTGTTTATATACATCTGTTTAGCGATTGAATTTTCTTGGAACATATATGTTAGGCTCTCAGGCTCAGATCTAATGAGTTAAAGCTGGAGAGGGAATTGGAGAATGCACAAGCAGAGATATCATCTTACAAGTATGCTTTTTACTGTATTGTTATGTACCTTCCAGTATCTTCACTGTACTTGATGTTTGATCCAAAAAGAACATGGCATACTGGAAAACCCCCTTAAGGATTCATTCTTTGACTTTATGGCTGATTGGGATATATTTCATCTTACCTATAAACTCTTTGTAGGAAAAAATTACAGAGCCTAGAGAAAGATCGTCAAGACTTGCAATCTACTATTAAAGCTCTACAGGAAGGTATGCCGATTGAAATATTTTCCTCTGAAATTAACGCGATTCTAGAAATTCTGTCTATATCTTATATACTGGATCTTCCTTTTCAGAGAAGAAGATCCTGCAGACTATGCTGCAGAAAGCTTCCTCTGGTGGAAAATCCACTGATCTTGGTAAAAGCTCTAGTAGCAGAAAAAATGTATCAACCTCTACAGATGGTCTAGGTAATGGTCCTTCTATATAAAATCACAGTAATATATGCGCACTATTGTACAAATCTGAAGCATATTTTGGATGTCGAAACTCCTATATTTGCATCTTTGACATCTTTTTACAAAAGGGTTTCAAGTTTAACCATTAGACTTCTCAACATGCCTATGAAGACTCTAGTTGATGGGCTGCGTAGTCCTATTCTAAAATTAGGTATTTATATGATCCTTATTATTATTATCCTTTTCCTCTTTGTTTTCTCCGTGCTGCAGTCTCAGATACTATGTCAGAGAGTTCCAACCAGGAAACAGATTCTACTGCTGTGCTCGAAAGTGGTTCAGCTCTAATTTCTGAAACTGGGCAGTTGACTCTTGAAGGCTTTTCATTGAGTGTCCCAGCTGATCAGATGAGACTGATTCATAACATTTATACGCTGATTGCTGAGGTATTAGTTTCGATGATTATTTGTGTGATGTTTTTTTAATGTGTTCTCTAGCTGTGTGAATCATTCAATATTCAAGTGCTATCATATGTCAGGCTGGATGTGTTGGTTAATTTGCTTCTTTGGCTGCAGTTGGCAATTGAAAAAGAGGAACTGGTGCAAGCATTATCATCTGAGGTGTCTCAAAGTGCGCGGGTAAAGGTACATTAATAGAAACTGAATATCACGAAATGCATGGTCTTGTTCGACTTCAAGAAAAGTTTTGTTTCAAGAATAAGAGATTTCTGTCTAACATCATCCATAAACTCTGGCGGTGCTTTATATGTGGTTCCATTAGATTATGTATTAGTCATCATGGCCTCAAGATCTGATGCCAGTTCTGCTGCTTCTTTATCTTACAACTCTGGTCCCGTACACTCAATATTTTCTCTGGATGTTCTGATAAGTATTGTTATAATGTTTTTGTGTTTCTCCTTTTCCTCAAGTCTCTGTTTCTCATGTTTCTTAACCATAGGAGCTGAACAAAGAGTTATCCAGAAAACTTGAAGTGCAGACGCAAAGGCTAGAGCTTCTAACAGCACAGAATATGGTTATAGACAATGTTTCTCCTGCAAAGCAACCGGATCCTCATGTTGTTCAAGAGAGAACACCGATTGCAGATGAGGGCGATGAGGTACACACTTGGATATGATAATATTAATCACATCTCTCTCTTTCTCTTTTCTGGTCAGAGTTGCAAACGTAAATATGATACACTAATCACATCTCTCTTTAGGTGGTAGAAAGGGTTCTAGGATGGATAATGAAAATGTTCCCTGGAGGGCCCTCGAAAAGAAGGACGAGCAAACTTCTCTGATGTGTGGCTTGCTTGGCCTTTGACGCCATTCTGTATATCCGGCAAATGGACCAGAATTGCTTTTCTTCTCGTTTTGTTCTGGAAGAATATATTTGGTTCTTGTGATCCAAAATTTTGGGTTGATCAAAATAAAGAAGAGAGCAGCAATGATATAGCGGGAGACAGCTTGAAGAATTCCAAATGGGGAAAAACACAAAGCTTAAGACACAGGTTTATATGAGTGCGTTCTTTTGTTGTTTTTTGACCGAATTTTTGTAATTGTTGATTATATAGCCAGGTTCGAGGCAAATATAATAACTCAAAGAAAGTTGGATATCATCTTTCTCTGTTTTCGTTTTAGTTAAAGACTCGATTAAAGCAAATATATAAACTATAACCGTTTGTTTTCACTATGGGTCAACTTTTCATTTTATACTAATACCGAGAAAGATCTAATAAGCTAAACAAATCACTGTTTTCCTTGATTGATCATACATAATTCAATCTCGCACCAAAAGAGTGGTAAGCCGGAAACATGGGTCTGGGTTGTTGCTGCGGTCTAGGTACGTAGCATCTGGTCATCATAAGGTCTCGCGAATGAACAGGTTGATGAGTCATGCAAGCATTCTTTTGTGGTTATATTGATGAATCATATTTCGTTGGTGATGAGTTTCAAAGCACTCTTGCTGGTTATCCCGATGGAACATGAAAGGCATCATGATGATAACATGGTATGTAAGTAAACTATGAGAACCAGTGTGATGCGCTCACAACACACATCTTCGAAGTTTTGGTTTTCAGATAATTTTCATTTCTCTTTCTTGTTCTTTGTTGTTCTTTGTTGTTCTTCATCATTCTTAATTGTTAGATTAGGGTTTTTGACCTTGTTCTTGATAGATTTCTTGTAAATTAGTGTTTTCTTTAAAGAATCTTCAAATCTCCACTCGTTTCTGCTTACCAATCAATGTAGACAATTATAGTAATATAATAATGAATGTTATTTATTTATAATAAAGAGGAAGTCAAAATCAACTAATTTCGCATTAGTAATATAATAAAGAGGAAGTCAAAATCGAACTTAACCCGATTTGCAAGTCGATCGACTAATTTCAAGATTACTAGGATTGGTGATGCTACTAATGCGTTCAAGTGAAGATTAGAAGACTTACTTACCAAGACCCTTCTAGATACTACTTTAAAGAAATTACTGGATCATATTAGATTATATCGTCTCAAATATTTGAAGTCTTGTACTTATGAGGGGGAGTAAAAGCAAAAATCTGAAATCATATACTTATGATGGGGAGTAAAAATGCGTTCCACTCTTTTTCCCTTAACCATGGTGTTTCTCACTGTGTTTTTCTGGTAAGGTTTTTTTTACTAAGATAACATCGTAGCCTATTAGGGATTAGTTTATTGTAACAATGATTATCCAAGGGGAATGTTATGAATTCATTATGGATGCCTATTATAAACCTCATTAACATTAGAAATATTTTAGAGAATTTGGGGACCAAACCTTAAACTGCGAATTTGTACCATATATAAATCTTGTTCACATATTGAAATAATATTATTCACAACAAAGGCCACATTTCCCTGTGTTGTCAAAACTCAAGGACGAGGCCTAAAATGAGCCCAACAATTAGTTATGTTTTCTATTAGAAAAAAACAAGAAAGTAAGTTTAGAACCCTTTAGTTCAAAAAGAGTTTTTTTTTTTTTTTTTGAATGTTGGAGCATATCTTCGGGGATAATAACAGATTTTCCACCGATTTTTAAAGATTTCCTTTAGCTTTTGAAGGTTATCTATTCAAATCTTTTTAAATCTTTTTAAATCTTTCGGTTTTCTTGTTTTCCTTCATAGAATATTCATGTTTTTCTAGGGTTCTTATTTGGAAGTTGTGCCGTCACTCTTTCAAATACCTTTTACTCTGGTTTTTTATAAGACTTCAGTAACTATGGATACTACTATTGATGGTGCTCTTCAAGCGATGACTCTTGGAGAAAACGCGGAGAAACCCTACATCATTCTTGATGATCCGGCGTATGCGTTTCATGAGGACAATAGGATGAGCGTAGTGGGGCGTCTCCTGAACCCTGATTGCCAGAGGATCTCAAATGCTATTTGGGATCTTCCAAGGAAACGGGGACTGGTAAACAGAGTTCGTGGTGTGTCTCTTACGCATGATACTTTTCAGTTTATGTTCCTGTCGCTGGATGACCTTAATGAGGTTCTGAAGGTGGGTGTCTGGACACCAGATGATTGGTGTGTCACATTGGAACGATGGACAGAGGACCCTCCTGATGATTATTGGAAGATTCTCCTTGTATGGGTCAAGATGCGTAACCTCCCGATGAACCATTATACGGAGCTTACACTGGAAGGCATTGCTAAGGAGATTGAGGAGATTCATACGTTAGAGTTCGATAAGACTAGAAGCAATGCTAGGGGGTATGTCAGAGTTCACATTTTGTTTGATGTTAGTAAGCCTCTGTTGAACTACCGGACTGTCCAACTGCCTAAAGGTGGGACTCAACAGGTCACCTTTGAGTATGAAAAAATTAAGAAGCGGTGTCATGTGTGCCAGAGGCTTACACATGATAAAATCAAGTGTCCTTTCAACCTCGCCATGGAGAAGGAGAAGAAACTATGGCCCCAGATCAAACTCGCTGAAGACAATCCCCTCTATGGTGTGTTAACTAATGATCACGCTGGAATTAATGTCAAAAGGGGAACAGAGAATCCCTTTGGAGTTTCTTGAGGAGATGAGGCAGTATATCTTGGCGCAGGAGCCTAAATATCGTAAGGTCGGTATGTGGAGGGTGAGAAAGCAAGTATCTGAGCTTTTACCTACCACTGAGGTTCCTCCCTTTGATGAGAGAGTTGTTGATTATCGGGCACCTTCAATGAGTATTCAGAGTGAGAAAAGCAGAGGGAAGGCTGTGATGTCCACTGGCGAGGATGTTAGTAATGATAACTTCTCGAAACGATCAGGGGATAATTCAAAACTCATGTTAGCGGCTCAGGTCGGAGTGGTCGATGAAACAATTGAGATGGCTATGGCTTTGTAGGCAAGCGTTCAAACAAGGAAGAAGGAAGCTGCAAAACAATCTGCCCGTCTCGCTGTGCTGCCATCTGCTGTTTTGGAAAATCATATGAAATTCCAGATTGGGTCTCCTGAAACCAGTGCTTCATTCTCTTCTTGTTCAAAGACTAAAGTTAGTTGAACGCGTCAGACTCGTTCAAAGAGTAATAAGAAGAATGCTAACTTGAAACTCAAGGATAAGGTTGATGAGAGCAGGGGTGCTGCTAAGACGAAGTCGGAGGATAAGTCGGAGAATTTTGGTTTGATCTCAACCAAATGTGCCAAACTAGATCAATCAAGGGTGGATCTAGTTGATCCGCTGACGATCCAATAGATATATTGAGCTGGAACTGTCCAGGGATTGGGAATCCCGTGACAGTTAAACATCTTGGGGGAGATGTGTCGGGTACATCACCCTGAGATTATATTCCTAATGGAGACTATAAACGAGGTGTGTAAGTTACTGGACGTTCATATTTCGTTGGGTTTTAAAGATTTTTGTACGGTGGAGCCACTTGGTCTTAGTGGAGATTGAGTTTCTGTCAAAGGATAAAAATTTGATATGCAAATAAAGAGAGAGGGAAAGGTTTGGTATCTGACGTGTGTATATGATAATCATGTACCAAAGCTTTGAGCTCTGGTTTGGGAGAGATTGACTCGAATTGGTATTAAAAGGTCTGATCCCTGGTGTTTGGTGGGAGACTTTAACGAGATTCAGTCGAATAAGGAGAAATATGGTGGACCCTTGAGGGAAGCAGCATCATTTTGAAGCTTCAAAACGCTATTAGAATGTTGTGACTTGAATGATTTGATCAGCTCTGGCAATAAATTTACTTGGCGTGGAACTCGCAATAAGGAAACCATTCGCTGCACTTTGGATCGCAATGTAGGGAATCTTGCTTGGTTCACACTCTTTCCAAAGTCGAGACAGAATGTGATGGAAAGGATAGGGTCGGATCATAGACCCTTACTGATTTCTCTAGATGGTGAATAGGAGACGCGAAAGAAGTGGCAGTTTAGTTTGACAAGGGGTTTGCTGATGATCCATGAAACACTGATTATTCTGCAGGCTTGAAATTCTCAGGGGAGGACTTCTGATTTTTCTAGTTGGGGTCGTATGAAGAAATGTCGCGCAACTATTTGCTCCAAAGTGAAGGCAGCTCGGTTAAATTCGGGGAAGCGATTAGCCGAGCTCATAATGGAGTTAGAGTTTGAAGAAGAAAAGCAGTTTTCCAATCAAGATCTTATTCTGCAGTTAAAAAAGGATATTGCTGAGGCCTTTAAACAAGAAGAGATTCATTGGAGACAAAAAAAGTAGACACAAATGGCTTCGAGAAGGAGATTGCATACAAAAACATTTCAAAACTCTGTGAAGTCTACGCGATCCAAGAATTGTTTAAAAGTTCTTATGGATGATGCATGAGTTGATCATTTTACGAAGGAAGGAAAAAGTGGTGTGGCCATTGATTATTTCACTAAACTTTTTTCCTCTGCTTCCACATGAACTTTTCTCTCAGGTTTTTGATGGCTTCTGGAAACATGTGACACAAGGCATGAATGAAGAACTCACTAGACCTGTCTCAATGGAGGAGGTTCCGTCAACCACTTTCTTTATCAATAGTGAGAGCGCTTCTGGCCCGGATGGGTTAACGGGTTCATTCTTCAAACTATACTGGGACGTAATCAAAGATCAAATTTATACTGATGTGCAACGGTTCTTTTCCACCGGGGTTATGTAGAGGGACTGGAATCATACTTTCATTTCCCTTATTCCGAAAGTTTATAAGCCTTGAAGGATGACAGAACTGAGACCGATTAGCCTATATTTGGTGTTATATAAGATTGTCTCTACGGTTTTGGTGAATAAACTTAAAGGCTTACTTCCTGTGATTGTGTCACATACGCAATCAGCCTTTGTATCTGATAGATTGATTTCTGACAATATTCTTATTGCACATGAGGCTATTCATGCTTTGGGTTCTCATCCTACAATATCCAAGGAATTTATGGCTTTTAAGACGGACATGTCTAAAGCGTATGATCGAGTAGAATGGTCCTTTCTTCAACAACTTTTATTGGGTCTTGGTTTTAATTCTGTATGGGTTGCGTGGGTGATGGAATGCGTTACATCGGTTTCTTACTCGGTCTTCATTAATGGACAACCTTTTGGAGACATTAAGCTGAGAGGCTTGAGACAAGGCGATCCTTTGTCCCCTTTTCTCTTCATTCTTTGTACAGAGGCCCTGGTATTTTTACTTAATAAAGCTGGAAGTGATAGTCGAATCTCCGAACTTCAGTTTCATGCTACTGGGCCATCGGTTAATCATCTTCTTTTCGCGGATGATAGCTTCCTCATATGTCGAGTGACTGAAGGACAATGTAATGAGGTGATGGCAGTGCTGGATATATATGCTAAGGTATCGGGATAGACTATTAACTTTAGCAAGTCTGCGATAACTTTTGGATCTCTGGTTGAGATTGATACTCAAACTTGGATCAGAGGTCGGACTAGAATCATAGCCGAGGGTGGGAATGGAAAATATCTTGGTTTGCCGGAATGATTCAGTGGACCGAAGAAGGTTTTGCTCGCATATATAAAGGATAAGATCATGGCTAATCTCCGAGGTTGGTATGCGAAGCGGCTATCACAAGGTGGTAAGGAGGTTTTACTTAAGTCAATTGCTATGTCCACGCCGGTGTATGCTATGTCGTCTTTTAAACTTCCTGTGAATCTTTGTCGAAATCTCACGAGCATAATGATGGAGTTTTGGTGGAGTGATGAAGAATTTAAGCGTAAACTTCATTGGCTTGGTCTGGAAAAATTGACATTACCTAAGGAATTGGGGAGTATCGGTTTTAAGGACTTGTTCTGCTTCAATCAAGTCTTGTTAGCCAAACAGGATTGGAAACTTTCCTCATGATCCTCAAAGTTTGTTTGCTAGACTCGACAATAGTCGATATTATCATTTAGGGGACTTCCTTCTAGCTCCTAATGGCTCACAAACTTCTTATGCTTGGAAAAGCATTCTACATGGCCGTGAGTTGCTCATTCAAGGTTTAACTAGACAGATTGGGAATGGGAAAGAAACTCGTGTATGGATTGACAGTTGGATTAAGGATGGGCGAGATAGAAGAGCTATTAATCTACATGCCATGATGAATATTGGTTTAAGGGTATCTGAGCTCATGGATTTGCGCACAGGAGAGTGGAATTTTGCAAAGCTGAGTGAACTCTTTCCTCCCACTGAAGTTAGGAAAATTGCAACCATTACACCCATTCCTTCACAGCCTGATTCTTTTGTTTGGTCTGGTACTCAAAATGGAGTTTATTCAGTTCGGTCGGGTTATAATTTTATTCACAAAGTAGCTAAAAGGGAACTGTATGAGGAGGCAGCTGCTCAGCCTTCTATTACACATATCTTATCCAAGTGCTGGAAGGCCAAGACTACTTCTAAAATCAGAGATTTTCTGTGGAAAGCTGTACATGGAGCTCTTGCAGTTTCGGATAGACTCAAGACCAGGAAGATTTACACTCATTTTGGATGTTGGTTGTGTCCGGAAGAGAATGAAACGATTAACCATCTTCTGTTTGGCTGCCCTTTCGCGAGACAGGTTTGGGCCCTCGCCAATGTCCCTACTCCATTCAACGACTTTAGTGAGGCCATTTATGATATGTTCTTTCCCTTCCATCTCAATCCTCTGTCCCCGAAGTGTCATTAAAGAGTAAATAACTGTTGTTAAGAACAACAAGGACGAGCTTATACCCCAAAGAACCATCACCAGACATAGAATGTGAATAGACTACAGGAAGCTCAATGCTGCAACAAGAAAGGACCACTTCCCATTGCCCTTCATCGATCAAATGCTAAAGAGATTGGCGAACCATCCTTACTACTATTTCTTGGATGGCTACAGCGGGTTCTTTCAGATTCCAGTCCATCCAGATGACCAAGAGAAGACCACCTTCACATGTCCTTATGGCACTTTTGCATATCGTAGAATGCCATTTGGATTATGTAATGCTCCTGCGACTTTTCAAAGGTGTATGATGGCCATATTCACAAACATGATTGAAGATATTGTGGAGGTCTTTATGGATGATTTATCGGTCTATGACTCTTCATTTGATGGTTGCTTGGCCAATCTTTGCAAAGTCTTACAGCGATGTGAAGAGTAGAACTTGGTACTCAATTGGAAAAAAATGTCACTTCATGGTGAATGATGGCATAGTTCTTGGTCACAAGGTCTCTAAGGATGGTATAAAGGTGGACAAAGCGAAGATTGAAGTCATGACCAGCCTTAAGCCTTCTACGAATGTGAAAGAAGTGCGAAACTTCCTTGGACATGCTGGTTTCTACAGGAGATTCATCAAAGACTTCTCCAAAATAGCCCCCCCCCCCGCTCACCACACTTCTCTGTAAGGATGTCAAATTTGCTTTTGATACTGAATGTTTATCTTCATTTAAGCAAATTAAACATGCATTGGTGAGTGCTCCCATAGTTCAACCTCCAGATTGGTCTTTACCATTTGAAGTGATGTGTGACGCAAGTGACTATGCTGTTGGAGCTGTGCTGGGCCAAAGGAAGGACAAGAAACTCCATGTCATCTACTATGCCAGCCGCATGTTGGATGATGCTCAAAAGAACTACACCACGACTGAGAAGGAGCTCTTCGCCGTGGTTTTTGCTTTTGAGAAGTTCAGACAATAGTTGGTGGGATCGAGTGTGATTGTCCATACAGACCACTCCGCACTCAAATACCTCATGAACAAGAAGGACTCAAAGCCACACTTGCTTCGATGGGTCCTTTTACTTCAAGAATTCAACATTCATGTCAAGGACACAAAAGGGATTGAAAATGGCTTTGCTGACCACCTATCTAGGCTTAGGATCGATGAGGATGTGCCCGTACATGATAGCTTACCTGAGGAGCACGTGAACATGATTTCAGTCATTTTTCAACATGATTTGGTCTGGATCGGAGCAGTGTCGATCAACACTACCTTGAGTGTCGATCGACACCATGCGAAAACTGATTTGAAAACAAAGGATTTTCAAAGGTGTCGACCGACACCCATATGAGTGTCGATCGGCACCTCCGACGAGGCTGGCCCACAATTCACTCCTTTCCTTGATATACACGCTGTAAGTGCCTCATCGGCTCCTTGGTTTTGTGAGATTGCTAACTATCTTGCCGGGGAGAAACCTCCAGCAGATTCTTTTGCTTTACCAAATCATGTCATGTCATGCTTTAAACTTCCTCAGTCGTTAACTTCTAAGTTAAACAACAATCTCAAATTTCTGGTGGGGATCCAGTGGAACCCAACGCGGTATTCACTGAAATGCATGGGATGAATTATGTCATTCTAAAAACGAGGGCGGACTTGGTTTCCGCTCCTTGGAAAATTTTAATACAACATTATTGGCTAAACAACTTTGGAGGCTATATCAGTTTCCAGATTCATTGGTAGTTCGGGTGTTAAAAGGGAGGTATTATCCCAAAACGAATCCTCTGCAATGCAAGAAGGTTTATTCTCCGTCGTTTGGATGGACGAGTATATCTTCGGCTAGAGATCTATTACTGAAGGGTTGTCGGTTGCGAGTGGGAGGGGGAAGGACTATCTCTGTCTGGGAGGACCCATGGGTTCCCGACAAGTTCCCTTGGTCTGCCCGCGGTCTAGGAAGTGTTTTTTATCCTAATATAACGGTTGATCAGCTAATCGATCGCCATTCGAGGGATTGGAATGTCCCCCTTGCTGCACCAAATGATGGATCCACAAGATGTCTAATTGATTCGGGCTATGCCTATTCTTTCAAGTGGATTACCAGATAAGGTCATCTGTCATTTTACAAAATCCGGAATTTATACAGTCAAATTGGGCTACTGTTTGACCCAGGAAGTTAATCAGGATGAGGACGCTATGCTGTACGCAGAGCCTAGTACAACGGTTCTAAAAGCACATGTGTGGAAGATTAAGTGTCCATCTAAGGTTCAACACTTTTTGTGGCAAATGTTAAATGGGTCCTTAACGCTTTTAGCGCTTTTGAATGAACGCGGATTTGGAATTAATACAAGCTGCCCCCGATGTGGTATGTTGGAGGAAACAATCAACCATGCTTTATTTGAGTGTCCAAATTCGATACAAACCTGGCAATTGGCAAGTATCTCCGGGCCTGACAATGCCTTCCCAAGTGGTTCTGTATTTGTTAATGCAGATTTTTTGTTTTGGCGCGGCCCCTCGGGAGAGGACAGAGACGATCACTCCCATGATCATGATATCTTTCTGTGGGTTTTATGGTTTATTTGGAAATCAAGGAATAAAAAGGTCTTTCAAGGGGTTGATTTTTCACCCTCGGAAATATTAAAAATCGCCGAGACTGAAATTTTGGCCTGGTTCGAAGCACAAATTGTGGAGGAACCAGCCTCAGTCGCAGATGTCATTCCAGAAATTCCAGGATCAGACATTTCCTGTAGGATTGATGGATCGTGGAAAAGCTCTGATTTAACAGCCAGATTAGGATGGGTATTCTGTCAAGAAAACCAGGTAATTAGGCTCGGTGCGCGAGGTATTCAGAGAAGTTTATCTCCTTTACATGCTGAGTTGGAAGCTCTTCTTTGGGCTATGTCTAGCATTCTCGACCAAGACATCCCATGCTATGCATTCCAAACGGATTGCTTGGAATTGACGAAGATTATCGAAATACCTAACGATTGGCCGGCACTCGATATCATGCTGGAAAATTTTGGCGAGCTACGTGGACGTTTCTCGTCCTTTTCCCTGCCTTTCATCCAACGTGAATCAAATTCTCAGGCAGATTGTTTGGGCCGTTCTCCGCGACAACGACTTTCGGAGTTTACATATGTAAACAATACTATACCAACCCGGATCACCGGTTTGGACCATTTTATCTAATCTATATGTATGGTTGACAAAAAAACAACAACATTATTATTGCATTATAATACTGAAAAGAAATAAGGAATCATCTTCAAAATGTGCATTTCTTAGTCTTGGTTTGCTTTGGAAATTGTTTGGGTGTTATGTGCTTATCTTTTTTGTAAATTCTGGTAGCTGATGTTGTTTCTAGTTGAAGATTTTGAGGGATGTATTTTCTTAAAATGTTATTACCATTATTTTTCTAATATTAGAAAATATTAGACATATATGAGCAATAGTTTATATTCTACCTTGAAAAGTCTTCGGATTTATGCTTGTGACTAAGATGGTGATGCGTTCATGTTTTTTCATACATAAATTTATTCGAAAATCTGCTGCTTTCTCATCCCAGAAAATTAACCGCACCATTAAGTTCCTATTAAAACATATTTTTATTTGAATTTGCTTACCAAAATAAAGTAGAGATTAATTTTTTAAAGGACATTATATCTTTAGTACATACTGTTGCATTATATTATAAATGATCACAAACACGGAGTACAATTTTTTTGTTTCAATTGAGAGGAATTACGGTTTTTGTTTGCATAAGTTGATAAAAAATATTAAAACATAAATTTGTTTCATTTGGGAAGAATTACACTTGAGTTTTTTGGTTTGGATAAATTGGTACAAAAGAAAAGTGAAAATAAAAGGACACTTGGCAGCTTCTCAGAGCTTGATGAAAAGTGTAACTCTTCTATATTATATACTTGAACATATCACCATTTTGGTCTCAAGCATAAATCCGAAGACTTTTCAAGGTAGAATATGCATGCCTGTAACTTTATTCTTTTTGCTAAGATAGAAGTACCTCCTGGAACCTATTCAATTTAATATTAGTCGCAAAATTACTAACAAACTTGTGTTCTCATTATGTATTTTACTTGTTCACATTCATGTGTCAGGTCAACAAAGTGTAGTTAAGTCCACGACAAAAAACATTATGTTTTAAAGACAATTTTAATGTCTCATAACAGTGTTGATAACGGCTACTACTTCTCATATCAACACAAACATCAAAATCAATATAGGTCTTAATTACAATATAAGTCTTATTAAATTTATGTTTTTAAGTATTTTTTGTAAATAATAGAATTAGTGTTTAAAGGAAGAAAAAAAATGACACATGTCAATTTCTGAGGTGACACATGACGGCTTCTCAGAGCTGTTGTTGAAAGTGGATCCTAAAATATTATATAAGATAATGCAAATCCAAAGCTCCAGAGTGAAGGGAAAATCCTACCATTCATAGGATGGAGGATTTGGAAGGTTAGAAACAATGTCTTGTTCCAGAATAAAAAGATGGTCAATCCTTGAAATAATTAGAAAAACTCACACATAGTACAAAACCTGGAATGCACTTCAATCCTTGAAGCATCTCAATTACAGAAGCTACAAGAGAGCGTCACAAAGAAAAAATCAACCATACCAATTCAGGAGTTATCAACTACTAATTTCCATGATTTGTGCTTTGTAGATGCCTCTTGGATCTCAGACAAAGAGAAGGCGGGTGTAAGATAGATCCTCAAAAACGATATAGGACCAATCATCTTACAAGGCTCAAGCTAAATAGAACCAACCTCCTCACCTTTAGAAGCGAAAATTGAATCCTTGAAAATGACAATTATAGAGATAAGAAAATTAAATTACGCTAAAATCATTTTATGTGGAGATGCAAACTATTAAAGCCACTCCAAAAATTGCCAGTCAAGGTACCTCCATCAGCTCAACAGATTTGGTTGTGGGACATCAACAAGGCTTCATACCAAAATGACTACAAGTTCAATAAAATTCCTAGGAATATAAATGTAACATTTGACAACTTGTCTAAAAGAGCTAGATGTAGTCAGTTGACAACTTGTCTAAAAGAGCTAGATGTAGTCAGTCTCCATATGCAATTACTTGGAACTTTTAAATTATCAGTTGACAAAAGAAAAGCCCTCCTATGAGATATTAATTAAATCTGTAACCCACCTTAATAAATACAAAAAAATTTCTGAATCTGACATGGTTTGGATTTTCAAACGGATATGACTTTTTCAACATATGAATATTGGCTATGGCTTGAACACATCATTATATATGGTTTTTATGTAGAACTCCGCCAACTTATTCTACGTTGAATAATATGAATATTGATGGGGATTTAGTTTTCGCCCAAAATATTTCCTGCAAGCGCAAATGTCTCGTAGTACTACTTAGGGATCGTATCCACAGAGACCAAAGTGTACGCAGTAGCACGTCCAAGTTCACTCGAGCTAAGCAGCAAAATGAGATGGTTTTGGTTTTGGTCGATCGACAGTATGAACTGGTCGACCGACCAAGACACCTTTCGGTCAATACCAGATTATGCGGTCAATCGATCAATGCTTGAAAATGCTAAAAACAATCAAAACGTTAGAAAATTCAATAATAAAAGGCGTTAGAAAGTCAGGTAATGCATCAGGGGATCACAGTTTAAATTATTTAGGGTAGTAACTAATGTAAATCCTAGTTTAGGCTATATAGTTGAAATCACTATTAACTGACTATCCTTATGATCAGTCTTAGCCAGTCTAGTTCAATTGGTATCCTAGTTAGCTCTAACATATATCTTTTCAGAAAGAGAACCTATGGGTTGATCAACCAATTAATCTAGGCATCAAGTTCAGGAAATCAAATTTAACTAAACTATAAATAGTAAAGCTTTCACTATCATGTTCTGGATCTCTTACTCTAAGTGGTGTATTAGTAGCAGATTTATCCTATGATTATATTAAGATCTGATATGAAAGTAAGCCTATAAACTAATCATTACACAATCCCATTGCCTATCTATCGAACCATGATTCCTCCTAGCAAAACCCAATTCCTAACTAAAAGACTACTCAGACATAGCAAGAGTAACCATGATGACAATGAAAATTGCTTATTGTAAAGCAGGGTTCAAAATAGCTTCTCTAGAATTCAGAGATTACAATCTTCGTCCTTGAAGCAATGATCAAAGCAACAATGAAAAGAAGAAACTATAAGAAACTGATAAACTATTTAGCATGGATGCCTGGAAGCTTTTGAGTGTTTTCTGGTGATCATCTCTGGCTTCAGTCGTCTGTATTTATAGGGGAGAGAGTCGAGTAGTGGGTCGAGATGAATCAGGAGGAAGATTTGGATAGGAATCTAAATATTGTGATTATCCTCTCTGAATCGATCGGTCGCCGTTATCCTGACCGATCGGTGGATATCTTTAAACGCAATTATGAAGATTCAATATCTTCAATGATTACCTCCAGCGTATACTGATAACTCCCCAAATACAACGGTCCTTATCTAATTTTGTTCACAAAGCTTCCTTGAGATAATGGGCTTTAGTCGATCGATGGGCCTCCGGTCCGATCGATTGGGCATTCATTTCATGGAGGCTTCTGGATACACCTTCAATGGTTTGGGCTTAACTTCTTACTCCTGAGGGCTAATGACATGATTCCAAGCCCATGTGACAGCTAACTCACGTGGCTTGATTGTCTTAACTCCTCACTTCATTCCAAAATAAACATCTTCTTCATCCGGGCCTGGACTTCTGATGTTGATTTGTTGGACTTGGTAAAAAATGCTCATTTGTGACATAAAATGCACTGTTTTCACAAAAACACTTTGCAAACAAAAAATTGTGAAATCCAGTGGTTTATGTTTCAAATCAAATAGTTTCTTCGTTAAAAACACCAAAAATCATATCGAAAAATGGTAAAATATCATCCCTACCAAATATTATTTTTGTTTTATTTATCATAACTAAAGTCCAAACCAAAAATACTAAATATAAGTTTATCAACTAAAATATTTAAGTTTAACGTCTTAGTAAGATAGTAACTATGGTATTATAAACATTGTAACACTTATTAGAAATGTAATATTTGTTCACTGATCTTACGTACTTAGAATGGTATAAAACGTTTTTATTTTTAAAACAACAAACATAAAACCAACTAAAAATAGTATAACATAAACAGTCATTCATTTTCGATCTTCTTAGAATATGGCTCTTTCTGAAACTTTACATCAGAATCATCCACGGTGACAGCGACACTATGCTATATATTAAGATTCAATATTCATCTACGGTTATTTCACAATGTGCAAAGAACCAAATTAAAAAAATATATTATAACATTGGCAATATTTACAATAACAAATGCAATACGCTAGTACAACTTATAAGGAAAATATAACCAAAATAGTACAATTTATAAATAAAATAGAAAAATATTTGACTAAGTTCAAAAACGAGCATAGAAAGGAGATTGGAGAATAACCCAAGAATCTTGAGGTGCAACAAATCTGTTTCTTATATCTCAACTCCAATGTTTTAAATATAATAGTTTTTTTTATCTTCATGCTTCTCTGCATGTTGTAGTTCTTCAAGACTTCAAACGGTACAATTTTATACTAAAGCTTCATAAGCTATACAACGAAACTTTCGGTTAACAGTGTCAGCTCAAGAAGGTCAAAATTCTCCTTATCTTTTATCAACCATTTGCTATGTTTTTATAACGTCCTTAGCACTTGAGAGAGAAGTCACTACCATTAACCTATATTTCTTGTGTAGTGTACAAAGCATCAAAGTTGAAGAGGTTTCAAAAAGCAGAAACATCTATGTTCAATCAGATGGAGAACATCTTGGATTCTTTCCTAGAAAATTCCGCTTTTTACCTAGTGTTATCGACATGATCACAACCATATACATTAAACTCAATTTGTTTCAAAGAAAAATGTTTTTCGTATGTAAATAATTTTATTCTCTGTACATAATGATTTGATTCAACCTTCAAACAAATCAAATATGTGCTCGTGTTGTGTCACTAAGAGTTTGATTAATTTTAATTTGTGTAGTTTAAAGGCGTTGTATTAACATTTTGTTATTGTGTGGATATTTTCCAGTGTTGAGGAAGGAGGAGATTCTGGGAAAGAATTTATTTGTTCAACTACGATTGAGGATCCAAAACCAAGTGGATTGAAAAGTCCCCGAACCCGACCAACATGTATTAGTCCTACATTTTTTAAGCATAGAAAGCCTGTAGATGTCATCAACCTAGAAGTTTCTTTTTTGTTACCGCTTAGCAAGGTTAAGAAGCATGATCCAAATTCAGTTTGATTTTATCTTTGAGTAGTCTAGAGTTTTTTATTCTCAGGAAGCTGTATGCTGTTGCTAATCAAAATTAGAATGAGAACATAACAGTCTTCACACAATTTGTTTGAAGCAGGCATACCAAAAGTGGAGAAACAAAGATTGTTACACTGTGTTGTGGTTGAAGGTGGACCAACTGGGGTTGATGTTATGGTGAACTGAGTGACTTTATCATGAACGATGTTCATCATCAATATGCTTATGTGAACGGTGATATTCATATCAATTACAAAGCTTTCGAAGATACGACCCCGCGTAGCACGGGGTTGAAGCCTAGTCTCATAAATGACTCATAAAGCTTACCAATAACATTCTTAGTCCTCTACAAATAACAATGTTAACCATTATCGATATTCATGGTTCGCATTAACTTTAAATATTGAACTTCCGATTTTCTTCAACTTTGTGTCATGTAGT
The DNA here is from genome assembly GCA_900406295.1 of Aurinia saxatilis. Taxonomy (NCBI): domain Eukaryota; kingdom Viridiplantae; phylum Streptophyta; class Magnoliopsida; order Brassicales; family Brassicaceae; genus Aurinia; species Aurinia saxatilis. The sequence continues at coordinate 1,768 of OVAP01001127.1, read as the reverse complement.
TTAGTAGAAATTGATAAGTAATTGACATATTTGGATAATAGCCTACAATTTCAGCTGACTTTAACACTCTACTAGGTGTCATTGGCATGTTGGGCAAATTCATTACAAAACTTTCAATCTAGAAATCAAAGATCATTTAAATCAATATATGATACACTATCACGAGAAATATTTTATGGAAACTAATGCAATGCTTTTTAGTTGTAATTTGTTCAAATATATTCTTCACCGAAGAGTATTGCCATAATAAAAATAACACGAAAATAATTAACTCTAAAATCATGTTCAACCAAAACTAGCCTAATTATTCTCTTGTCCAGAAGCAAACGAAGATTAACTTGGATCCTCATGTGGAATATCCTGAAGGTTAAGATATAGTTGGTTGAATTGGCTGGTTCGGCTGGTTGAGGGTTTTGATTTGGGTCCTGCATTTTTGTTTGGGTATGGGGAGCAGCCTAGATCTAGTGTTTTGATAGTGTGTTGAGAAGAGGTTAATGGTGTTTCCGTTGTTGTGGGTAGACAAGTAATGATTAAATACTCCATAATTATTCTCAAACAAGTATATTTAGATACAAAAACATTGAAGTAAAAATCAAACTTGTATGTATATATACAAAATCAATAGACAAGAATTCATGTGATGTACTATTCGAAATCAAGATGTTCACATCCAAATCAAACTTTAAAACATTATAAAATTTTAATTTGTTTTTGCCAGTAAAAGCAATTATTGTGTTTCTAATTACTGCTAAGTCTTATACTTGATATTATGTTTTGTTTTACTTCAGAATATGACATAATTAATTATTCTAATATACACCTGCTAATTGTTTCTTTAGACTTTTTAACTAAAGTGTCCTAAACTTTTTTTTTTTTTTAATGTACTCTTTAAATGTAGTTGATTTTTCATTGCTATATGTTGTAAGGACGATTATGTGTGTTGATATGTCAGTTAAACATCTTAAAACATATTGTAATTTTATTTTATTGTTTTTCAGAAAAAACATATTGTAAATTTTTAAGCACTCTCACACAGACTTGACCAAAGTGGATACATCAAACAATAACTAACATAGATTATGTGAATCACTCTCCCTCCGTTTGACTCTTAACTTAACTATAAATCACATGACCTTTGGTACACATCAAAGATCATTTCAGCTTAATAACAAACTTGGATTATCATTATGCATTTCATGGATGTTCACAGGTGGTTAAAGTGGTCGTTGTTCGGTGTATGGAAATATTATAGTTCCTTTCCTAATAAGTATGGTCATTAGTTATAGGGAAAAAAACTAGAATAACACATATTTTAGGTAAAACTACTATTTTGTCAAGTGAAAGTTTGGGCCAAGTGATATTTTATTAATGACCACCTTGTCCTTCAATCANAATATTTACGAAGATGCCATTATTATCATGTGGTGGCAGACTTTTAATTCATAACAGATTTATTAAGGTCATGTCAGGTTTATTTTGGTATGTTATTCTAGTAATGAAAAGTTTTGTGTTTGGCAGATTTATAACAAAAACTCTGCCACATGAGGTGGCAGAGTTTAATATTCATGGCAGAGTTATATTTTTACGGCAGATTT
>OVAP01001126.1:2389-26243 GCA_900406295.1 Aurinia saxatilis | reverse complement strand
TTTGAAATTTTATTTTATTTCCCTTTTTCATTTTATAAATTGTTGTAAAAATTTTTTTAATTTTTTTGGTACAGCAGTACATAAGGTTAATTTGGAGAATTCATGTATCATATTTTGTTTATCAAAATTGGATCTGAACAAAACTAATTTTGACTCAAAAACTAGTTATTGAGTACAATTTCCCTTGATGAAATAGGTTACAATAGAGATTTGGGCCCGTACATAAAACATAGAACATTTTAGATCTATTGTTTACAAAGCCACGTGTAAGAAATTAAAAGGACCGAAGTATCTTATGGAGAATTCCATGATAATCTTGATGAATCCACCTCCGGTACCAAATTTCCGATGATCCTCTTATTGAAACATTTTCATAACCCTCATGCATGTCGCCGGCATAAACTTCATGTCCTTTCCACAGAAGCACCGAATTGATTCGAACCAATTGCATCCTTGAAGGATTCAAGTGATCAGACTACCGATTCAGTCGGTTATCAGAACAAAAGAGAAAAAGAGAAGATAAAGCTACAAATATTTACAAAAGAGTCGCACGGTACCGGCTTATCGCCGGACCGGCGAAGCTTTGCTCAAAAGGAAAGTTTTAGATCTGAAAGTTTTAGAGAGAAAACAGTAGAGAGAAAAGAGAGACGTCCTTTTTTTTTTTTTAATAAATCGAACCATCTCAAATTGGATAAACATAACTTCCAGAAATATCATTATTTTTTCTCCAACGTCGAAATTTTTCGATTCATTTATTAGAAATCCCCCCCCNGCGAAATTTTTCGATTTTTTTTTTAAAAACCCCCCCCCCCCCCGGATAGAGATTATTGAGATCTCTTCCTATTATTTAAGAAATAGAATTATTGAAAAATACAGCCAAAATTAGTGTAATTTTATTAAGATGTGTACATGTAATATGCAAGATGGAAAAACAACTAGTTAGGTCGATATATCAGCGATGGTCGGAACTAATTTACCTAGGAAGCTGACGGGAGCGACAAAAAAGAAAATTGATATAATTTTTAATGGATTGATGGGGGCTAATTCAAAGAAACGTAACATTCAGGCATGTACTCTACGGAAGAAACATATTGGCAAAAATAAGGTACGCAACGGGGAAGATAACAACCAGGCAAAATCGGATGAGGGTATTGGTAGTAAAGAAGAAATCTACCTCTTAAACACGAGAGATAGTGATTTATGAGAGTTTTAAGCTGCAATTGCCGAGAACTCGGTAACTATCTGACAAAAAGACATTTGCAGGAGTTTTGGAAAAGGCATAAACTAGATTTTCCTTTTTCTTTCAAAAACAAAGCAAGACTTTGTTTTCATGCAAAATTTTCAATTCATTTAGGTTATCAAAATCTTGTAACGGTAGATTCACATGGCACTAGTTTCGGTTTGGCCTTATTCTATGATAATAATGGTTGTGATGTTGATGTGCTTTTTTCAAGTAATCGAATGGTGGATATTGAGGTTAAAATTAAATATCGAAACATATTTCTTAACTTTTTTACGGCGATCCCGTTCCACAAAAACGATCAAATTTGGGAACGACTGACACAGGCAGGAATTACTCGTATTGATCCTTGGTTTATCATTGGCGATCTGAATGAAATTACAGGAAATCATGAGAAGAAGGGAGGAAGATTAAGACCGGCTTATTTCTTTCTTTCTTTTAATACATGGATTTCAAATCGCGGCCTGGTGGAGTTCCTTGCTATAAGGGATACCTTTTCATGGTGCGGTTGTCGGAACAAAGAAATTTTACGATGTAAATTGGATAGAGATTGCAAATGGAGAATGGCATTCACTCTTCCCCCTCTCATACATTAAATATTTATCTATGATATGTTTCGACCATTGTCCATTTGTGGCGACGCTAGACGACAAAGTGACAAAAAATTGTGGGCAATTTCGGTTTGACAAGAGAAGGCTGGGAAAAAACGGACATCCGAAATGCATAGAGGAAGGTTGGAATGAACAATGAGCGCGATAGGATCAAGGGTACAAGTGTTTTTGTTGAGAGGATAAAAAATTATCGCCACTCTATTCCGCAATTGCGGAGAAACTAGTACATTATGGAGAAGACAAAATTGTCGAGCTCAAACAACAGCTTGAGGATACTCAGAATGATGATTCACATTCCCAGGAGGAATTGGAGAAAATCACACTTGAATTACGGAATGCTTATAAGGATGATGAGCTTTTTCGGATACAAAGAGTCGGAATCTATGGTTAAAGGAAGGAGACCAAAATACAAAATTCTTTCATGCACAGACAAAATAACGTCAGGTCAGTAACAAAATTGTGGGACTTACACATCCAAACATTGCCTGGGTCACATCCGAGAAGGGCCTGAAAAATTTTGCAGTCAAATATTTATCGGATCTTTTCCGTACCTCGGATCCGGGTAATATAGAAGTTGTTTTAAGTGAGGTTCCGTGTAAAGTGAATGCGGATATGAATGCCAGACTTCTTGCTCCTGTTACGGAAGGAGAGATACATAGAGCTCTATTTAAGATGCATCCGGAGAAGTCTTGAGGACCGGAAGGTATGACTGCCCTATTTTTCCAAAAATTTTGGTCGGTGGTGAAAGCGGATTTAGTGGAATTGATTAGTAACTTTATGGAGACGGGGTCTGTTGATAAAATGCTGAATCTGACTAACATATGTCTTATTCCCAAAATGGAACGGTTGAGTAAAATGCAGGAATTTCGGCCTATCAGTCTATGCAATGTAGGATATAAGATTATTGCAAAAAAAAAAAAAGTATTGTGTGAACAATTAAAAGAAATACTTCGGAACGTTGTATCTCAAACGCAATCAGCTTTTGTGGCGGGCTGACCGATCTCGAATAATATACTAATAGCGCAGGAAATGTTTCATGGTCTTCGCACCAACAAATTATGCAGTGATACATTTTTTGCGGTCAAAACAAATATGAGTAAAGTCTATGATACGGCCGAGTGGCTGTTTATGGAGGGTCGAATGGCAGTTTATGGAGGCTCTATTACGGAAATTGGGGTTTGCAGAGAAATGGATAGCATGGATTATGTGGTGCATTACATCGATAGAATATAAAGTCTTGTTTAATATAGAACTGAATTGACATATTTGTCCACAAAGAGGGCTTCAGCAGGGAGATCCTTTATCACCGTATTTTATTTATCCTTTGAACAGAGGTACCAATAGCAAATATCTTGAATCTGATATAAAGGTAGCTACAACATGCCCAACGATAACCTATTACTTTTTGCGGACGATAGTCTTTTCTTTTGTCGGGCTACACAAGAACAGTGTAGGGAACTAAGGAATATATTAGGCCAGTATGAGATGGTCCGTGGGAAATAAATTAACTTGGAGAAGTCCTCGGTACTTTTTTGCCACAAGGTGCCAAAAAGGATTTATACTAAGTTACATCAGGTGTTGTAAATTACGGCACTTAATGGTATGGGTTCATATTTGGGTTTGCCAGAGAGTCTAGGCGGATCAAAGGCTAAGGTCTTTACTTACATGAGAGATCATATAAATAAACGGACGACGGGGTGGTCTTCTAATCTTTTGTGCAAGGAGGGGGGAGGGGAGGGGGAAGGAAGTTCTGATCAAATCGGTAACCACTTCGACACTCACTTATGTCATGTCGTGTTTCAGGCTACATAAGGCTGTTATTACCAAAATAAAGAGTGCGTCGGCACAATTATGGTGGGGATCGACACGTGGCCGACGAGGTATGCATTGGAAAGCTTGGAAGAAACTTTGTCGGAAAAAACAAGATGGCGGATTGGGTTTTCGTACGCTGGAGGATTTTAATACGGCGTTACTGGCTAAGCAATTGTGGCGGCTTATTGATGCTCCTGATTCTTTGTTTGCCAGAGTATTTTAGGGACAATATTACCGCTATACACTCCCTTAGATCTAAGACGAATATATTCGGTGTCGTTTGGGTGGAAAAATATTATTTCAGCTAGGGATCTGGTCCGCCAGGATCTCCAATGTGTTGGATCAGGTACAACAACTTTAGTGTGGAATGACCCTTGGATACCATCTCATATTCCAAAATCAGCAGAGGGGTCAGAGAGTTTTTTCTATCCCAACCTTACTGTTGACCAACTTCTGGATGGGACTAAACGATCGTGGAATGTCCCTCTTCTTAAGCAATTATGCAACTCCACGGATGTCAACCTTATCTGTGGGATACAAATATCTAGATTACCACTACATGATACTTGTGGATGGCATTTTACAAAAAATGGAAGGTATACAGTTAAATCTAGGTATCAAGTGGAATATAATAGGCGGTATAATGGGAAAAAATACTTCACTGTACGGATCGGACGTCAAACCTATGCAGGCTCATGTTTGGAAAATACAGTGTCCCCCAAAAAATTCGGCATTTTCTTTGACAAGTCTTGTCGGGATTCCTTTCAGGCAATGCAAATCTTAAGGCTAGAGGTATTATTAACTGTGATGGCATTTGCCCTCGATGTGGGATGGTGGAGGAAAAGATACAACATGTTCTTTTTGAATATTCGCCGGCAAGACAAACATGGGTACTATCGAATATCCCTAATGCACCGTCTGCATTCCCTCCGGATTCGGTTTTTGCGAATTTTGACTATCTGTTCTGGAGACTACCGGCGGCTTGTCTGAATCATGAATTTCCGTGGATAGTATGGTAAATCTGGAAGACAGGGAATGATAAGGTGTTCAATAATATAGATCGGTCCCCGCAGGCAACGCTAGAATTGGCGATGAGTGAGGCTTTACATTGGATAGAGGCACAAATAGTGGAATCAGAGTCTAAGGTGAGTAGACCTGCTTTCCCCTCACTCCCATGCCACACACACTCAGAACAAAGTGTTTTTTTTTATATGGTTCGTGAAAAGCTTCGTACAAAAAAACTGGGTTGGGATGGGTTTGTGGTAAGGATGATACTGACTACCTTTTGGGAACCTCGAATTTGTCGAGGAGTCTCTTTGCATAACATTCAGAATTTGATGCACTAATCTGGGCTATGGAGTGCATGATTGCCCAATGTCAGACCTCGGTTACTTTCCTGACAAACTCGATGGATCTAGTGAAGATAACTACTTCCACGATGGATTGGGCAGCGTTCTCTGCGTACTTGACCCCTTTCAAGCAACTCTTAGAAGCTTTTGAGCATTATCAAGTTCGTCACATCCCCCTCGGTTTAAATTTAAGAGCAGATAGATTGGTCAGTGAGGCCTGTGAGGCCCGTGTTTTAGATCAAAATATGTTTTATGTTCACAACGTTAACTCGGTTTTGTTTTCTGAACCGATATGAATAAAAGTGAATGTTGATGCAAAAAAAAAAAAAAAAAAAAAGATANTTGAAGAAAAAAAAAAAAAAAAAAAAAGATGTAACATGGCAAAAATCCCTGAAAAAAAATCAGAAAATGTTTCATTTCGTCTCGAGGATTAAGGTTCTTATTAGATGAAGAGGTGATCTTGTGCAAAAGAACATATCTCTATTCATTTCCTCAAAATCGCTTCATTTCGGATCGAAGAAAATATATACCTATGAAATACGAACTTCGTGTTCTTTAATTCCATCTATGCAATCTCCAAGGTATAACCAACTCTTGCTGATAGTATCGAATCTCCTCTTTTTTTTTGTTAATGATGTTTTTAATTTTTGGTTTTACTTGATATTTGGCATAATGTAATTTAGGATTTCTATGAGGATCAATTAAGAGGTTTGGAAGCTCTTAAGATCTGGAAACTAGCTTGTAGCTCAATCAAGGGGGTTTGAATTCTCTTGAGAGCTACTTGGATTGATTAAGAGAAATTTAATAAACCCTTAAGATCAATTTCTTGTTAGATGAATCAAATTTCACAAGGCAAAGAGAAATCTATTATATTAATTATAATAAAAAAAAAACTGAGTATCACAAGAGCTTATAAGCTCTATTTATATATTGCATTCTAAGCCACAAACAAACTTGGATTAAAAAAAAGCAAAACTAGATCCTATCTAGAAAAGGAAAACTACTACTTATTGTATCTTTTAAATAAAAAGGACAAAACAATAACACCAATGGATAATTCTAGAAGCTTGAGATAGATAATGATGATAAATTGAATTATCATGTTGGCGCTAATATCGTAGATGTTATTGCAGCAGGTACCCCGGGGTGAGAAGGACTCGACCGCAAATCAAAGACGGAATCATCGGTAATATAGCGAGTGAGATAACAAACATTGAACACATATTAGAAGTAGTAACACCAAAAGGCAAGCGCAGCCTTTAGACATGATCATTTATGTGTTCCAACACCTCTAAAAGGACCGATCTTCTTAGATTTATGTTTGTTGTAAGCATGAGCAGGCATCCGGTCTTTAGTGAGATAGCCTCAAACCAAATCGACAACCTGAAACATTATTCATATATCAGCCTGTTATTTGAACTTGAGTGTAGAAGCCTCCAAATTAGCAAATGCCTTGTCGTGAACCTTGGTGATATTACTGCTTCAAATAATACAATATCCTTCAACGTTAATATGCATAACACAAAGAGAAAAACTAAAGGTCTATGGCAAGATATNTTGTCGTGAACCTTGGTGATATTACTGCTTCAAATAATACAATATCCTTCAATGTTAATATGCATAACACAAAGAGAAAAACTAAAGGTCTATGGCAAGATATAAAAAACTGAAAAAACTAGCAAGAAAATATTATTTTCGGACCGATTACTGATCATTGTAGCACTGATTCAAATCTTAAACTTTTGGATTTCCATTGATACGGTCATCCATTTCTTGGAAAAAAATACATGAAATTATTTTGTTTACGTAAAAATTAATGTTATAAAATCAGTTTATATACATATTAGTTACCTGAGCATTGCTCGAATGTGGGACATTTACAAAAGCTGGAGGAATATGAAACATGTTTCCGAGAATGGGATTTCAACCTGGTATGCTTACAAATGTAATAGCTCATGCTCTTGCTTACAGATAATCAAGGTAATATATTAGTATTATATAACAAATTCTAAGTCATCCGAAATAATAATTTACTCATTATCATATTATTGCTACTTGTTCACCAGTTGAAGAACCAAGAACTTGTATCATGAATGCAGTTATCCATGTATTTTTTTTCTTTTAAATTTGCCACCTCTGACTTCAGGTGATCAACCACTTCAGAATTTTCTACGTTTGATATGCTTGCAGTAGACGTCTTCCTAGTTTGAAAAGTGTGACTCTACGACCAACACATTGCACTCGTCCTAGAAGTTCTGGACCAAACACTTGAGCACACTCATCATCCAAACTAGTTGTAACATTGCTAGTGACTTGTGGATTGTGCCTCAACAACATTGTAAGTACTTTATACAAAAGTGATTAAAGTATTGATATCCAACTACTAAATCCACAAAACCACAAAAGCATAACTCAAAACTGATTTTCTTCAAAGTTCACAACAAAAAACTATTAACCAAAATTCATTTGATAAATTTATTTAAGTTTCAATCAATCACAATTATTTTTAATTGTGGATTCATTTGAAAAGAAAAAAAATATCGATTTCAATTAAACTAGCCGCACGAGTTTTTGCCTCCTCGGATGTGAAGCTTCCATAAGCTTTTTTATGAACTTCAGTGAAAAGCTCCTCAACATGGTGTTTTTCCAGTTTTGATTTTCTTTGTCACATAAGAAACAAACAATATCAATACAACATAATTTTGGTTTTAACAAAAATAAGCTACTTCCAACCTTAAATTTAAATCAAATAAATTAATTACATTCTCATTTCTTTTTCTTGAAATACTTTTTTCCACTTTATTGTGACTTTGGCTCTTTTTCTTTTGCTCTTGCGTTTCTAACATATCTCACACATAGGAAAAAAAATCATTTGATACGATATACAACCAACTTATACAAATCTAGCAAATAAATCATACCTTCCACTTTTCACTCAACCTTGTGTGAACTAAATAATTCAAGTGATCTTTGTGAACATTCTTAGGGCGATTATGCCTCGTTTCACTCGGAGAATCTCGCTTGTGTTCTTTCCAAAGACGTAATTTGACATCCTTACACATGTTGCCTAGTGCACTTATAACACAATCTTTTATCCACATCAGATCATTGAACCAGAATTTAGATGGAAATGACATCACATAAAAGGAGTCATCAAACCAAATATTGTCTTTAAAACAGCGCGTAAGATCCATATAGATGAATATATGTTACTGTATTTAGTTCCCATGCCCTTTCTTTTATTGGAGGATCAAAATTTCTCAAATCGTTGTAATTAGCTGGTAGCAAATGCATGGCTTTGCTTAACTGACCTAACCAAGTGCCAAGTACACCTCATGAATCTCCAATAGGTCGATTAATATCTTTGTCGAAATGAAAAATCACTTTGTTGTCTTCAAATCTCTGTACATCTTTATATGACACCATTTTTTGTTATATCCTTCCATCAGTATCTTATTGACAAAAAAATTAGAACAAACCAATTCCTATAATTATATAATTAGATCAAATGAACATATATGTGAACCTAAAAGAGACAATAACTTTCTTTCTTGTAATTAAGACATTAGCTTTCTACAAGGTTAAACTCAAACCAAAAGGGCACATCTGTGTAAAACCAACAGGCTGCACATCTGTGTAAAACCAAAAAGTTTTAACACTTTCTACAAGGTCAAGCTCTAATCATAAAGGTCTACACCGGATTCGATTATAAATGAAGCAAAACAACAATTCTCAATAAAAAAACAGAATTCAAACGTTAATAACATGTTAAAATTTATTAATAATATTACCTATGAATTGTACGTACTTTCCATTAGGAATTATTACATTCCAAATGAAGTGGTCAATGATGATTATATTCTGCCTCTGACTATGGTAAATCATCTGATTGTTGTGTCTCCTAATCTGTAAACTCCATGACCCTAAAACAAAGTGAATCATCTCTTATTTTTTAGGCACATCTATTTAGAATCTGTAAATTTCAAAGTTTATAAAAATAAACATCTATTTAAAATAAAAATCAGAATAGTCCTAATAAATGAGATATTAGTAGAGCAACATAAACTGGTTAATTAATAAATGTTTAACACAATCTCTGCTTCTAGTGAGAGGTTTCTCCCAGACACGAGTGCCAAGACACTTTGTCATTTCACTTTCATTGCCTCTTTTGGAAATGTTTTTTCAAACTTTCCCTCCCTTTGGATCCGTCATAAAGGTCCCACCGGCTTTTCAAGCTAACCTTACTCTCTTTCACGCTTCACTCCCTCACTTCGGCTGCTTCTCCCTTTCCTCTTGGATCTTAACACTCATACTTCCTACCCCTTTATCCTTCTATCTTACTTCAACTCTACCTCCCATCACCATGAAACCGTCAGTCAAGAGCGGAAAAAGGAAAGTGGGTCTCCACCCCCAACTCCTACCCGTCGATCTCCAATCCGCATTCCCTAGTATGATAACTCCTCGTCATTGCCACAAACAAGCTCTCTCCCATGGGTCGAGTTACCAATCCGGCTACTCTGAACATCAAGGCAGTTCTTGACTTCTTATCGGGCCCGTGGAAACTTAAAAATAAGTTGAGGGTCGAGATCTGGGAGCTAATCGTTTCTAGTTATGTTTTAACTCAGAGGAGGAACTAAAAGCTTTTATCCTCAAAGCTCCTTACAACTTCAAGAAGAGGATGCTCCGGCTCCAACGCTGGGAACCGATAATCTCATACTCTTTCCCCTCACGCTAAAACCTAAAAGACACAGAGATGTGGGACCTCGTCCCACACGCAGCCGCAACCCCCCNCCCCCCCCCCCCCCCCCCCCCCCCCCCCCTCTCCCCCAAGGGAGAAGGCTCTCGCGGCTCTCCATCCAGGGGACAGAGACTCTCAAGCCCCTAGCTTAGTGGGACGAAGACACAGAGGCCGTTCCTCTACTGCAAAATCCCGAGAGGAATCTCTGCTCTCCAAATCCCCGACATCCTCTCAGCAGAGGTCCCCGCTTGCAGCCCCTTCGAATTTAACATTGGGGAAGTTAGTAGTTCTTCAAGACAGTGGTGCCCACCCCTGGAATGGGTAGAGCGAGATTTCGACCATGAGCTAACTTGTTGGGGATATGAGCTTGTTCCGACCCCACATCGTTCAGCCCTAGACAGACTCTCTCATGCATCCCACGATGAACTTAATCTATGATATGCTCAGAGTTTAACATTAAAACCAACTGCAAGATCACATCTAATACGTTGTTGTATTCAGGGATCGGATCTACAAAGACTTAAAGTTGCACTATAAATATTAGATTAAAATCAAGCTATGTAAATTATTTAAAGTGGTTAACGATAACAATTATGAAAATCGATGGAAAACTGATTTAAATTCAATAAAACAAAAGCTAGGCTTTGGGAAATCCTCAGGTAAATCCGAATTGAAGATAAAAAATTGTTAGGAATTTAATAAAAACCGTTCTTGAACTTGAAACACTACTGTAAAATCAACCAACTGTCATTGCAAACACTATCTATGCCTAAATCTTAAAATTCCAAATTTCTTTGCAAATTCAGTCCATTAAGACAAGCATTAATTCTAGGTTCAATTTGTTCACAAAATTCCTAAACAAAATTTCTTTGCTAATAGTAATTTTACTGATATAAAATAATTTTAGTGAAATAATTATGCTTTCGCATCAATTAATTATCCTATGATCAAAATTCTAGGGGATCAAACTATAACTACAATAAACAGAAATTTATATGAATAACTATATGATTTTCCTACCAAGTAATTTGAAACTATCAATTCATCTTAAACCATAAAATAACCCTAAGCCTAATAAGAAAACTACTCACACATATTAGTTGAAACAATCGATATGATGAAAGAAGAATGCACGAAAAGAGATATCCAATAAAAAAAATATAGAGGGTTTATAAATCTTCTCTATGAGTAGACTCTTCTCTCTCAAAGCTCTGGAACAACTTATTCCTTAAGTTTTAATAGAAAATAAGATATGAGAAAACTAAACCTAAAAACATGTATTTATACAGCCAAAACAGGTTTTGGGTCTTCTGGAAACTTTCCATAATTTTTTAGCGGTTTGTGCAATAAAAAGAAAGTTTCCTTTCATGATTTAGAGAGGGTGTCGTTCAACACTAGCATGGTGTCGATCAACACCTTATCGAATCCTCACTTTGCTCGCCAGAACGACATGTCTTCACTAAAATTATCATATCTATTCAACCGTGAATTAGAATGAGTTGAAACCACCACCAAATTAAAGCTAACTCAATTTCCAATATTTATCGAAATATGAGATCAAAACTTCAACTCCAAAATAGATTGGAAGAAATTTTACTCTAAAATGGAGTTTGGAATGAAGTTTGGAGTAAGATTTATAAGAGTGTTGGAATGCTTTAAATATTTAGAAAACATAGACAAGTGGTGTCCAGAATAGAGAGAAGTCCATAATTTTGTGTCCTTAGTTTCCCTAATATCATTCACCTAACACCAGAACAAAAGCAATTAAACTTGTATGCTACTTTGGAATTTGGATTCACTGATATTGTTCGCTGGCTGCTCCAGAAAGACACGATGTTTAAGAACCATAATCTCATGGTTAATTTATAAACAGAAATTCTATAATTAAGGGAAAAAATCATTCCTGTTTGGAAAATAAAAAGGAGCGGATCTAGTAAAATTTGGAGAGGTTAATTAGTTTCGTTTAGCAAGAAATTTGTGTGATTCATTAATAATTCAATTTAACTAAAATGTCTCATTTATATTCCCTCCGTTTTTTAACGACTATCAGTTTGGCTGATTGTTCACAGATTAATAAAACATATTAAAATTTCTATATATCTATCCAAATAATAAGTTGACTATTTACATTCTTATTTATGAATTACTAGTGGTTGATCCGCGCTACGCGCGAAATGTGTTGATCTTCTTTTTTCCATTTGTTTTGTTATCGAGATAGCGATATTCCACAAATAATTTGGTAATTATCGTTTAGATATGGATCCTATGTTTTTTTAAAAAATTGTCTATGATATATAGTCTTTGTGATTTACTATTTGAAAGTGCATTGTTTGACTGTAAATTTGATATTGAAAAAAATTCAACATTATATCTAACCAACGTCATTTCGCTACCTAAGATTTTTCTAACTCTTATATTTATTGGTTAAAATCTTCATTAATTCAATAGTTTATTATTTGTGTTGGAGAACATAATAAGCTATCTATAAATAGTGAGTCTAGTAAATGATTGTTTATCTTTTTACCACCATGCAAATATGAAATAATTGCTAATCATTTTAATATTTTCAGTTATTTGTAAGATTAAATTTATATTTTCCACATATTTAAATTTGTTCATTTTTATTATATATCGTCTCAGACTTTCAGATATTGATTGCGTCTCTAGTTATCTTCCTAAGCTTTGAAGAACTTTTTCGTTCTCACTATGTTTCATTTCACTGAAGAGAATTAACAATGATAATATTTGAATGTATACATATCAAATTGAATGATATTATTATATTTTGTTTCTCTAATTATTGGTTTCTATATTTAATAGGCTATGATTTGTGTAAGATAAAACAATTAAATGTTTATAAATATAACATATTATATAATTAAAATTAGTGTTTATTAATCACCATAAATTGTGAAATGGTTTCTAAATTTTTTATATTGACGATTAATATTTTTTAAAAAATATTGATGATTAATGTTTAAAACATATTAATATATTTCAAATGATTAAATGTATTTGTTGTTAGAGAATGTCGTTCGATGTTTCAAGATAGTTCTCTCTTCCCATTTCCCAGTTATGGGGTTAATAGTGGAAATTTAAATTTATTGTCTTTTATAAAATCTCCCATTTTTATATTGATGGTTGATGTGCGAAACAGATTTGATATCTTCCACACGATTAACTTTGTTAGTTATTAAAGAATATCATTCGAGACTTCAAGAGACCGATTATCTCTTGCCAATTATGAAAGATAATAACGGAATTTTGTCGTTGAAATATTAAAGATTGTCTATCTTCCTATTAATTTATTTTTGAGGATTTAGTTGAGGATATTTATAGTGATAATATATAAATAAATAGATTCCATAAAGAGAAATTTTTAGAAATACCCCTTTTCACACGCCCCTATTCAAAATTATCCTCTTTTTTCTTTTAAAAATACCCTTTTTAGATTTAGGACTGATTTAAGGTTGAATTTATGGCTAAAATCTTATAGGATTAGGTTTTAGTGTTTTAATAACTGCATGAGTTTATGTTTAAGGTTTTAGGGTTTATATTCAAGGAGTTTTTTATTTATTAAGGACTAAAACTTCTTTTTAGAGTTCCTAAACCTAAGATCATAAACCCTACATTATAGAATATTTTAAAATATTAAGAATAGTAATGTAGATGGAAGAATTTTAAAACTACCACTTTTGATGTACCACTTTTGATGTACCACTTTCAAAAATACCATGGGAAGGGGTAACTTTTCAAAAATACCACTATTTAAGTATTAATTTTTTATAAGGTTTTAAGGTTTATGATTTAGGGTTTAAGGTTTAAAAACTCTAAACCCTAAAATTCTAAACCCCAAAAAGCCTTCTCACCCCTAATTAACCCTAACCCCTAAAATCTAAACCCTAAATCCCAACAATTAAACCCTAGATAATAGTTCTTAAAACNATTTTTTATAAGGTTTTAAGGTTTATGATTTAGGGTTTAAGGTTTAAAAACTCTAAACCCTAAAATTCTAAACCCCAAAAAGCCTTCTCACCCCTAATTAACCCTAACCCCTAAAATCTAAACCCTAAATCCCAACAATTAAACCCTAGATAATAGTTATTAAAACTTAAACCCTAATTTTATAAGAGTTTAACCCTAAATTATAAACCCTATAAATCCTAAGTCAATCATAAACTCTATAATTTTACTAAACCCTAAGTTGCAAAGCCCTAAACCTTAGAAAATTTGTAATTTGTAATGAAAAATAACTTTAGTAAATGATGGTATTTTTGCAAATATACCAAAAGTGGTAGTTTTGAAAATGAGTGATTCAAAAGTGGTAGTTTCTTAAAGTTACCCAATTTAGATTAAAACTAATATTTTTTTTAAAATAGCTAAAAATTGGTATTTATGAAAATGGTTGAGTAAAAATGGTAGTTTTGAAATTTTCTTTTGGATTAACTAATTTTGTTATGTGTAATTTTTATATTTCTCTACTAAAAGAGTTCAATATAAAATTCCAATTCATTGTTTTAGATATATTAATGTTGGTACCCTATTAGTGTTTTAATGTTAGAATTTGCAATTTTATGATTTAGATTCCTTTCAAGTCATTACTTGATATAATTGTTCTGAGCAACTTAAATATTGATTATATCAGTTTAAAGTCATTACTTTATATTAATAAAAATACTTAGTTTTAGATTGTGAATTTTTAATACTAATATTTAATATGATTTATATATTTTGAGAGGTGATATCATGAATGACTTTTCAAATTCATTTTGTAACTGAATATATTAGTACAAAAGTGTAATTAAAATGTTAAGTAGATGTTGAATTAAATTATTTTGTAATATTTAATATAAAATTTATGTATTATCCATGTGGATGATGATGTGATCAGAACATCGGGTCAACCATGCAAGTAACTTATATATGTGATCCTCAATCATTTGCGTGTAAATTACAGTCGCCGATCGTTAACGTTGGCGATCGTACAAAGAATGATATTCTCATGTTTAAAGATTGTCTACCTTCCATATTCTTCTTTTTATGGTTAGATCAAGAATATTTCATAGCAATTACATTTAAATGTTCAATTCGGATTAACCAATATGTGTGATTTTTCAGTTCTATACCAAAAAAGTTCAACATAAATATTTATTTTAAGTCATTATTTAATATTATTATTAATAAAAATATTTATTTTTAATACCAGATACTACGTTAAAAAATAAAAACGTTATTTTTAAGACAATAATTCTATAATGATATCTTTTGTGAAACAGAAAGAGTATTAATGATTGAGATTTAGTATTTGAAAAAACTACCGAGAGGTCAAAATCTATCCACTAAATCTTATATTAGTATAGCTTTTTCTTTAATTTCCCATTATATTAGTAGATCTAATAATTGAAAAAGTCAGCATACAATATAATAAGCCTCGATCATAATTTTCCACTGAAAGAAGTGGCTATCGCCTCAATGGAGACGTGTAACATGTAGAATAATCAAGGTAGCTAAGCTAGCAAAGGTGGTTTCACGCAAGTAGAGTCAAAAGCTCAAACTCTATTGGTGGGTGATTATAAGAGACATGAGTGATTGATTAATATTCTGATTAATATTGTGGTTGTAAAATTGGAAAAAAACTTGTAACTGTTACTGTTAGTTGTGTTAGCGTTGTAGTTGTATCAGCGCATGACTTCAAATCCAATATAATACAAAATTATTATTATAATAAAAAAAACTGGAAAGAACATATTAAAGACGTTGGAAGCCAAACATGAAGCTATGGCTAAAGAGCACAACTCAAATAACAAAAGAATCTTGTTCTTTATGCAATTGTAATATTTTTTGCTTTTATAAAATACAGTATATTTTTTATTATATCTTGATTTTCTTTCATTTTACATAAGTTTATAAGATTTTTTTTATCAAATTAAATTTAACTTAAAAAAATTAACTAAGAAAAAATACTTTTTTTTATTTCTAAGACACTCACGTGGATGTCTCACCAATGAGACTACAAAGTTTAACAAAACTTAAACAAGGTTTTAGGATTAGTTTAATAATATAATTAATACTAGGTTAGTTGTCCACACCTTGTGCGGTCTCAAATATATTCGATTATAAAATTTTGTTCTGTGTATTTTCGATATTAGAAAATAAAAAACAAAAATGTAAGTACAAAAAGATACTTTGTAATTGGCATGCACCCTGTGTGGACTGTTAATGTTTTGATGATTAATTACATAAGTAAAATCAAACATAATTTTATACTATATGAAGTTTTGGTTCAAATAATTTGTATGATGTGTTTGTAAATAACATAATATTCATATATTTTGCAATTCCTTCTTTACGCGAAAATACAAAATAAAATAAAAGTAACAAAAACACAATAATGATCAGCTCGTGTCCTTTTTATTTTGCCCCACGTGCCTTGTCGGGATCCAAGGGAAGGCGAAGTAAAAAATACACCTGTCAATTATCTAAATCACATTATGTTTTTACCTATATCACAATATAAATGATGTAAAAAAGTATTCTCAAACTTTTGATACATAAGAAGATGATTTTACAATAGACATGTTTTGACAAAAGATAAGAAGAGAAATAAATTTTATTGTTTTGGTTTAGAATTATACTTTACCATCTTACATATTTATGTATGCACCATTTAATGGTAAATCATATATTACTTAGTAGTAAAATATAATGTGATATTATAATTATCATATATGAATAATATCAATAATTACAATATGATGTGACGGTAACATCACCGACTTTAATTTCTAATTTACTATTTAATTGAATGTGACAATGTTTAATCACATCATTTTCTAGAACTTAAAGGTTCTTCCATTATGGTGCTAATCTAAGAAAAAATATTTAGTATCAAGCAATATCTAAAAATTGAATTCATGTGATTATTAAATGGTTTCTTTTAAAGATCTTGTTTTCCTAGGTTATAATTTGATTAAATGCGATGATGTTTAACCACACCATTTCCAGGAATTTACATATTTTTCACCTATGTTAATAATCTAATTTTTATACTTTAGTATCAAACAAAATCTAAAAATTGAATACATATAATTACTAAATGGTTTTTTAAAAAAATCTTGTTTTCCTAATTTATTTTTCTTACTTAATACTTTTCTTAATGACAAATTTTTTTTGCTGATCCAATATCATAACATTATTTATGCATTGTGTGTGCGTGCGTGCGTGTATGTGTGCGTGCGTGTGTACGTGCATGCATGCATGCGTTTGTGTAAACGTGTGTGTGCTTTACACCGACGATTCTTCAAGTTTCGTAAGTTTGGTGTATGTATTGATTTGTTTTCCATGATATATCAACTCAATAATTGTGAAAATTTGACAATAATACAAAATCAACGGTGGTCAATTGGAATATAAGACAAAACAAAAGAATAAGTTGAAAATAAAGTTTTAGACAAAAACGTGAAACTTAATAAAAGAACAAATCAAAGAAATTCGTGTATAACGAATTGCCAATGGTGAAATTTAATCAAAGAACTCATTTTCCATAAGTTCAGAGAGATCCAGGGACGTGCTAAACAAAGAAAGTTTTGGCATAGTCTTCCCAGCAAGCTGCACAACGGTTTTAATTAAACAATTTCTATAATCAATCCAAACTCGATAGTTTCTTCCATAATTAAGTTTCACCGGCTTAAATACTCATTTCCATTATCACCATAAAACTAATACCCAACTTTGTAAATTGTAAGAACTAATTGAATTAGAGTATCTCCAACATTCCCTAAATCTCACTCTGGACTCTATTTTGAAGAAAATTTCCCTCCAACTCTACTTCATTTTCACCTCTAAAATATAGATATCTAATTTTCCTCAAAATTTGGAGGAAAAATAGAGTTCCTCTATTTTGGATGATTTTTTTTAATTTATAAAAAATCCCTAAAAATGTAAATAATGTTAGGGGTTTAATCACAGATACCTATTTTTTTATACCATTAATCACATATACTCACATTTCTTCCTTTTAATTATTTTTTTCGTAAGAAGTCTAAAATATCCCTATTTAAATATTAACTATTTATGGGGTTTTAGGGTTTATGATATAGGATTTGGGTTTTAAAACCCTAAACCCTAAAATTTTAAACCCCAAAAAATATTTCCAGCCCTAATAAATCCTAACCCCCTAAAATATAAACCCTGAATCCTAACAATTAAACCCTAATAGTTATTAAAAATTAAACTCTAAGTTTATAAAGATTTAACCTAAATTCTAAATCCTAAGTAAATCATAAACTCTATAATTTTACTAAATCCTAAATCCTAAACCCTACCAAATATATCATTTATAATAAAAAATAGCTTTGGTAAATGACGGTGTAATGATATTTAAATAAAAAGGGGTGGGTATATGTGATTAAAAAAAATTGGTGGTTATAGGTGGTTAGTAGGTATGAAAAATTGGATATATTTGTGATTTTCTCATAATTTTATTTGTTGCTATTTTTTCATACTATTATATTATTATAATTTTAAATTTGTATTTTTCTGTATTTTTTTATGATCAACATTATATTATTTTTATGATCAACATTATATTATTAAAACTACATAAAAATACAAAATAAAAAAGCCGATTTAATAGAAAATATAAAGAGAACATAATCATTATTTGACTACCTTTAATTTACACAAACACAACCGTTGCAACAACCTTTCATGATTTAAGAAATATGTGTCTTCACGGTAGTCACCTTGTAACTTATTATTCGCATCAGAATTTATTCTCTTTATCCGGTGGCTATATAGGTATGGGTCCATTGCTTACAACCCATTTGAAAACTTGGATGGGGGTCTATCCATGGATTGTCCTTTCCCCAATGTGATTAATTTTGGGCTCCTCCATAAGTCCGGGGATACACCCTGAGCTATAAAAATACAAAAATAAAAAACAAAATAAAAAACTTATTATTCGCATCTGAATTGTTTGGCATATTTTCAGAAAACATAAACATGTATTAGATTGAGTACAACATTAGCGATGATTTAATTACATTGGCCAGTCGAAAAATCTCTAGAAATTATGTAAATATTCATTTTCAAAATTTTCTTGCTCGATTTAGAGATGTAACAAATAGAAACGCTCATTTCTCACTTCGAGATGTGTTAATTGATCATCTATGGGTAAGATATTCGAATGGTAGTTAAATTCTTATTATTATTTGTTTTGCTATTTTTATGTGGTGTAATGTACTTTTCTTATATAATAAATTTAAATAAAATAATAACAATGACTTTTTTAATATATCAGAAAATTAATGGGTCAATTGGTTAATATTATTGATAATATGTACCATTGATAATTATTAATAATTATATATATATATATATACTCAGAATATTCTTTGTGGAGTAAAAAATAGAGTGATAAATTGGAGTAAAATCCATCTTCATTTGAGAGATACTTTATTTTGGAATCAAAAGTAGAGCATTGGAGATACTCTTAAGAAAGTTAACATTGATCCTTATCATGTCGTCGAATCCATGATTAGCTAAGACATCAGACTCGACTCCAAAGACGTGGTTATATGGGTTACCATGAAGATGGTTAAGGTTAAGATTTGAGATTCCAGTGAAGCAATCCCAAAGAAAAAGACTTGAGAGTCACTGAAGCGATTGAAGATAAAATCGACTCTTGAGGCTGGGTTTATGAGAAAAAGTGTTAGGAGAAGAAAGAGAAGAGCTTCGATGGAAGATTGTGAAACGAAGAAGAAGAAAGAGGGATTTAACCCAACAAATCAAATTTAATAAATTGGAGCCATTTAAAAAAATTGAAAAGACACAACTGATCAATTTTTCTAGATAAAGAATTTTTGTTCTTTGGGCAAAATATTTTAAACGATGGATCAATCGAGAAAAATATGTGATTAGTCAATCTCCAGAAAATCACATAAACTCACGATAAACCTGATTTTTAGGTGGTTAGGATGATATACGTATACACATCATATTCAAAAATCATGATGTCACATTGAGATTAATGTCATGTCACATATTTTTTTTATACTAATTTTGGTTGATAATTGGACACATCAACGAAAATCACGTAAGTTATCTATGAATTAATACGAAGAGGATTAAAAAATTGGGACACACATGAATGTCTACTAACAGAGATACTCTTAGGCAATAAATGGTGAATGGTTCCGTACCTATTCTATCTGTTTTTTACCCTTCGTAATATTATTATTATTATTTTATAATGTGTCTAAGATTATTTTATGTTAATCACACTTATTTTCCAGTTTACTTTTTTACTATACAAATCACATCGTAGTTTTATTATACACTTTATTCTACTGTCACCGTTAAAAACCTTAGGAATGCGAAATAGGACATTGCAAATATAGTTATAGCCATTGTAATTGTCTATATACATATATGTCTTTGTATGAAAATATAAATGCATGCGTTACATTACATATACTGACATACATATATTCTTCCCATAAGAAAATAGGCACTGTGTGGTGGTGGCCTCGGGATCAATTACTTTGACAATGTCTTGTGGGAAATGACTTAGTCAAACATTTCACTTGGTTTTTTGGAAAATAAGTACACATCACTTTCATCCTTTCTCTAATTTTGGTTTAATGTCAACTTTTCATTTTATATTTCTTGATTATGTTTTTTTGTTTTCTCTCTCTTACCACTCTTTTTCGGGCACTCCATACACTATTTCTCTTTTTATTGGTAGTATACCATGGAAAATATATACCATAAATGTTTGACTCTTCATGCACCATCTTTTCTTTTCTTTTTTGTCAAATGATAAATATACCAATTTTTGAATTTTGACAGTACAAAAAAACAGAGAAATTAAAATCTACGAAGCAAAGTAAACTACAATCAGAAACTAACCAAAACCAAAATGCAATCTAAGCGAGATCTCGTGGATGAAAGAGCTATCTCGAACATCTAAAAACGGACCGAAATTTTTTATTTGTAACCTTTTTGAAATTAAATACATGAATAAAAGAGTTTACAAGTCCAAGCTATAGATATGGTGGAAAGTTAAGCCACAACTCACAATAACTGGAGTCTTCTTCCTTGTTGCCACAGACAACCTCTAGCGAGATCCGTTCTCAAGACCCCAGTCTTAGAAGATCCTACAGTTTCTCCAAGAATGAACACCAATGATTCTTGTCCTAAGCCATCCGCGACACGAAAATCAGAAGAGAGACCACTTCTTTCGTTGTTTGTAGTACAATGTATATATGATCACTAAGTTTATTTTGAGTATATGCTATACTTTTTAATATAAAAAATATTTTAAGTATTGAGAAAACTACGACTGTGTCAATATTGCATATTAATCGTTCTTTGTCAAATGTGTATAAATAATTTATTAGTATTTTACTATATCCAAAAAATAACACATTGTTTAGTATTATGATCGATCATCAATTATTTGATGGTACACCTTGAAACGGAAGATGGTATAGCATTTTAGATGATAGTAGGCAAATTAACGTCTAACTTGATTTCTATTGAGTTTTGGTTCTTCGGTGTGTTGCATAAAACAATTACAACCACAAAGCGTTTTTAATACGAGTTTTTTTTTTTTTCTTTTAAAGACAAACACGTATGTTCAATCGTAATGGGGACATCAAAGAAAACTTTAAACCATTTGTCCAATTTGTATTCTTCCCACATACCATTTGTCCAGTTTCTTAAAACTAATATATAAAAATAGAAAAGCATTGTAGCCCTTGATTAATTTCGTCTTTTGGAATTGTTTTTTTGTGTGTTTAGTTCCAATATTCACAACTTAGACCAGCTGTTCTTTATTTTGTTTTGGTGACCAAAACCACACTTCTATACTGTATTTAACAACAGTACTGTTTCTCTCACTCTGCATATTAAAATAATAAATTTATAGTAATAATGAAATAAGTCCACATGGGCAATGGAGGAAAAGCATAATGGAAAAGAAAAATAGAAAATAGGTTTTTCATTGACTTGGGCGTTTCCAATACATGCAGCAATAAATAGATGTCTTAATCTTTTGATATATACAGAACCAGTGAACACTTTTTCTTTCTCTTCTTATTCTCTTTCAGAAAAAGAAAAAAAAGAAAACAAAGACTTCTCAAGGCAAAACAGACATAGATTAGCTAAGGACCAAGANCAGTGAACACTTTTTCTTTCTCTTCTTATTCTCTTTCAGAAAAAGAAAAAAAGAAAACAAAGACTTCTCAAGGCAAAACAGACATAGATTAGCTAAGGACCAAGTGAGATGGGGAGGGCTCCATGTTGTGACAAGGCAAATGTGAAGAGAGGCCCATGGTCTCCTGAAGAAGATGCAAAGCTTAAAGATTACATAGAGAGGGAAGGCACTGGTGGCAATTGGATTGCTCTTCCCCAAAAAGCTGGTATTTTTATGCCTTTCTTGGACTTTCTTTGATGTGTGTTTTGATTCATTTTGAAGCAAGTTATTATTATTTTTTATCTCACGATTCCAATGGGTTTCTCGGAATTTTTGGGCTTTTGGGATTTATTTATTTGGTAAGTGTTGGTTGATTTTTTTTTATTTTTTAATGACTTTGATAACATGATGAATAAAGGTTTAAGAAGATGTGGAAAGAGTTGCAGACTGAGATGGCTTAATTATTTGAGACCAAATATAAGACATGGAGATTTCACTGAGGAAGAGGACAAGATCATCTGCAGCCTCTTTGCCTCCATTGGAAGCAGGTTAAGAAAGTCTTCACCTTCTCTAATTATACTAAAATGATTAATCTTGATCTTGGTACATATGATCTTAAAGATGTCAAATATTATACTCTTGTTTGCACCCTGGGAAAAATATGGAGAAAGTGGGGATAAAAAAGAAGAGACTATGCATGTTTCAAGGAAGATTCAATATCAACTTTTTTTGCTTAATTTAAAAAATAATTTATTCCATTGATTTTAGCTTTACATACCCACCTTTTATGCAGTATAATTGCCTCCTTTTGTGGGTATATTCTTTAGTTCATAGATAAAGAAAAAGTGGGAGAAATTCACTTTGGCAATTATTGAAGAATTAACACATTATTTATTAAACTATTGTGGTTTACATAAATGTTGAAATGCAGGTGGTCAGTAATAGCAGCTCACTTGCATGGCAGAACTGACAATGACATCAAAAACTATTGGAACACTAAGCTGAAGAAGAAGCTCATGGCCACCATGGCTCCTCCTCCACCTCATCACCTCTTAGCCATTGCTTCATCCTCACCATCATCACCATCATCATCGGCATCACATTACAACATGATCAATAGTCTTCTTCCATATAACCCACCAATGTCCACAAACCAGCTTGATCTCACACCTCATCAGGATATGATGATGACAATGATGGGCCAACAACAACTATTATATCAAGAAGACATGGGCAGTTTGGTAAATTCACCAAATAGCAACAAACTCATAATGAGCCATCAAGAAGACAGCCAGACGCAAAGTACAAACAAGGGAATAATGTTGTTGAATGAGGTAAGAAGTGGGTCNATTCACCAAATAGCAACAAACTCATAATGAGCCATCAAGAAGACAGCCAGACGCAAAGTACAAACAAGGGAATAATGTTGTTGAATGAGGTAAGAAGTACAACAAGTACAGTAACAAGAGTGAAGATGGAACATCATCTTCATCATGATCATGACGAGGATGAGAGATCAATGGAAGACTATGGAATGGAGGAGATCAAGCAATTAATAAGTAGTAGTTGTACGAGTAGTAGCAATAGCTTGTGGTTTGATGATAACAAGACAGATGATAAGTTCATGTTGTACTATTGATCGCTCTTACCAACTTTTCTTGGAGTCCCATATTCTCTCCCAAAACCTGAAAATGAATGATTACAAACTGTTTTTCAGTGTTTAATCTGTTTTCATAAGATTAATTAAATTTCGTCATTAGTATTATCAGTTAAAACTCAATACTTTGCTGAAGTTGAATTTAACTAGATGCCTAGATCTGTTAGGTAAAGTATTTGATCAAGGAAAAATTGTGCCTGGCAGATCTATTTCTAATCCAAACCAATATTTCTATAATTAGAAAGTTT
>OVAP01001125.1:0-26117 GCA_900406295.1 Aurinia saxatilis | reverse complement strand
TGAGGCGTGGGAGAGGTTTTGTTCCTACCAACGTGACTGCCCCCATCACGGTTTCAGCGAGACACAATTTCTCACTCTCTTTTATGATGGTTTATCTTGGGAATTTAAAGGTCAATTAAACTTTGCTAGTAATGGAAATTTTATGACTCGCAGTATTGCAGATGCTTTGGAGTTGATCGAGAACATGGCTGAGAGTTCTGCAGAGAAGAGCCCAGAATACGACAGGGGCAGAAAAGTTGATTTGGTGGAGGCCCAACAGATAGCACAGCTGACTGAGCAAATCAGCCTACTTGTGAAGTCCAAACAACGCGAAATAAATTCCTGCGACAGAGAAGGTGGTCATGTACCTTCTGAAGAGCAGATGATGGGAGAGTGATACACAAAGTTTTACCCTTTGTAGTTAAACTGCAAGTGTACATATACGCAGTTGTAGTACTTAGGGATCGAATCCACAGAGACCGAAAATAAGTATGCAAACTAGCTTAAATAAATTCTAATTAAATGTAAGAAATAAGTTTTGAGGTTTTCTACTGTAAACTATCACTAACTAAGGTTTTAAGGGGTTTTTCAATCTATTAAAAAGTGCTAAGCTATTGGGAAGTTCAGTTAAGCTGAATAACCAATGTCTGGAAACCGGTCAGTGTCGATCGACACCATGTTGGTGTCGATCGACACCTCTCGGGCAGAAACATGTGATAGAAACAATTCTCAAACGAGGAATCCTACAAGTCTATTGTCCAACTCTCGTTGTGACATCCTAAACATGCATCTAGACTACCCAGTTCTCACTGTGATAACCTATATTAGCTAAGTTATAGCCTAAACTATCATTAAGACCAATTCATATTGTTCAACTAGCACGTTATTACCAAGTCTCCTTGAGAGACGACCTACTAGCTCTCTTAAGATTGATTCCAGAGATTTATCAACACTCTCATATATGATAAATCACCTTAAATCAAGCGCTATATTTGGGAAGTAATGATTTAGTGTTTAGTGAATATGTATCTGTTTCATATATCAGGAAATGTTGACTGTTGGGCCCAAAAAGATCTAGGTAGGTTGATCAAAACATGAAATGATAAAACTATGAGAAACTTGTTTTCCAAAGAAGAGAAATCCCCTTGAATTTTTGTGTGTTAAATCTTAACTGAGAAGTCTGAGATATCCATTATCTGCATTAATTATTGTGCTCTCTACAATTATTACAGATTTAAAGCAACAATTAAAGTAAAAGATGTATATGATTATGCATGTAGACACATAATACATATAGATACAGATACCAGCTCTCTTCTCAACAAAAAAGAAAACAAAAACAGAAAAGGCAACTAACCAAAATTTATATATTACATTTTCTTAATACTATTTCTTATTGATTATAGTCATTATGATAATAGTTTTTAAAATGATCTCAATGAGCTTAATTTCATTTAATGTCATTTTCTTCCAACATCATCTCCAAAGACCTGCATTCGCTGCTACAGAAGGCTCTATCTCCCCTGTAATTAAGTTACGAAAAAATGTTAATTAGCCACTCATAATCAAAATGATTAGTCATAAAATAATGATGCGTATTATTTAGATAAGGGTAAGAAGCCAAAACCTGTACATGAAAATGTCATCACGAGGTCCAAGATTCTTCTTACAGGAACAGCAGGAACTGAGAAAGCTGTCGGGTGGTAAATAATCCGAATGGTTAACCGGGTCGGAGCTCCGAAAGAAAACAACGCCTGGTTGGCTCTCGACGATACAGTTGTCGAATATATGGATCGTTTTCGGGTTAGGCCCGTGACACGTGACACACGTGTAGTCCTCTGACAACTCCATATCGGAGGTGGAGAAATAGCCCGTGAATATGCGGGGCGACCCGGGAACCGAATTCTTCGGAGGAGAAACTGGAGAAGAATTCCTCGTTTTGATCCCGAAATCCGATGAGGGAGAATCCGGGACCCGGATCCGGAGCTGTGACCCGAATAGAATTGTACCGGATCCGGTTTCGGAGTTGTCTTCTTGGATGAGAGAGTCCACAATGGCGAGTCCGATTCTTTTGGATCCGGGCTTGAGCCGGGTCTCGGATTCTTGGGTTTTCGGGTTATCGGAACCGAAAGGGTTCTTGTTCAGAACGGAGACAAAAGGTTTGGTGTCGAGAATTGAGGTGGGACTCGCGACGGCGTCGTTTTCAGTGAAGCTTTTGAAGCTAGTGAAAGCTGTGAAGAGCCGTGGAAACGGCGTGGGTTTACTCTGTTTCTGGTTTGTATCCGCCATTAGAGCTTGCTTGCTTCTTGATCTCTTCTTCAGCATAATTCACTGCTCGATTACACACAACTTTAAACTCTAATTCCAAAATTGAGAGAGAACCAAATAAAAAAAGAAGGGAGAGAATATATTCTGAAGAGAACCAACCTCAAAAAAATCTGTGAGCAAATACAATTCTGTTGCCTCCATGAATTGAAAAGGAGAGAAAAGGAAGACAAATCAGAAAGTAAAAAAATAATAACAATAAAGAAAGGTAACTGAAAAGTTGAGAATTTTTGTAACGCCCGACTTTCTCGCAGTTTGTAGCTCAGTGCAACCTAAAACGTTTTTGGTGTAGAGATTGGAGAAAGAAGAAACAAACAAAAAGCAAAGTAAATATATAAGAAAAAATTATCCTTTTTTAAGTTTTTGGGAGTTAGTGGGTTATACTTTCGATGACCTGAGCCCCACTTCCACAATCTAAAAACCCTCAAAATTCGCCATGAAGTTGCATATCAGAAGAAACAGAGCACTAAAGACACACACACCCATTTAGAGCACCTCCATTGCACATATTATAAAAATGTCTTCCCACAAATCCATATGTATAATATATGATTATTAAAATAGAAAGATGTCTTTAAGTGGGAGCATCCCTTCCCAAAATGTCTCTATATAACATATTCAGACATTTTTTTTAAAGATGCTCCCATTTAAAGACATCTTTCTATTTTAATAATCATACATTCATTATACTATACATATAGATTTGTGGGAAGACATTCTTATAATTTGTGCAATGGAGGTGCTCTTACTAACGCCTCTGCAGACTGCATGTATATGTATCTCTCTCTCCCTTTAATTTCTAATAATTAATTCTTTGTACATATATAGAGAGAAAGAGAGAGGGTACAATACAATTGAAATCAGTGGGTGAAGAAAGTGAGAAGAAAACCACTTCAGCAGTGGAACTTCCCAATTTCGTTTCATTTTTTTTTCTTTTAATTTTTTTTTGTCTTTTTAGAAGAAATTTTTTTTATGATTTTGCTTTTGGGTATGCCAAGGAACCACTCATGTCCTTTTCTACTGACCCTTTCATCTTTATTTATTTCATTTTATTTTTCTCTCAAGTTTTCTTCCTATATTCTTTTTCTGTTTATGGTATGAAAAGGAACTTTATTAATTTATGAAAAAGATGTTGAAAATTCTCCTCTAGTATTCATTACGAGTTACGTTACGACTAATCCTTCAATATAAGTATATATATATATATATTTTTATTAGGAATTTACTCTTTAGTACGAAAATGTTTTAGATGCGGAATTGTCTTTTTTTTTTTTTTACACTAAATATATATTGTTTTATTGATTAAGTATGATATAAAGCCGCGATTATAACAAATAGTGGCCCATAGACAATGTCAGCAACCTCAGAAAATTACCGAAATTCACAATTTAAGACAAAACGATCCCAAAATCTAAAACATACCACACGAACAAAAATGCAAACAAACTGATTCAATTAAACATTAGGGAGAGACAGAAGAGAAGGCAGCACAACACGCCTAGCTAACAAGGAGGAACGGAGAGAAGTTGGGCGCATCGAAACAAACAAGCTAGTCTTCAGTCCGTTTCCATCTCCAATGCTCTTTTTACTGCTTGGTCCAAACAAGTCCAAACCACTGAGCGGTAAGCTGAAAAGCAGATCTTTGTTAGTTGAAGAAACAAGCAAGCTTCGATGAGAAAGAAACCGCTAAACAAACTCCAAAGACAAGCTAGAACGAGAGCAGATCCGTTGACTCCCTAAACTCTAATTGAACTGGGATTATAAAAGCCATCAAAATACTCATGCATGTGTAGAAAGGGGACCGATTAAAGACAAAAAGGAAAGGACAAATCGAAACAGTTGAGTTTACCAAATCTGAACGATCCGTTAAAAACAAACAAAACGAGAAACAAGGGAGAGGAATCAAGAAACCGATCTATAAAATGGATTAGAGAACAATCCTTAATCCTAATCATAGATCTGCTCATGAAACCACCATGAATCTCGAGATCTATTTCGAAACCCAAATCCGAGAGAGCCGAATAAAACAAAGGCACTAGAAAAAGATGGGAGAGGACCAGCGGTGAACTAAGAAGTCACCGACCACCAGTCCCCGCCGGACACAAAGTTTGGATTTTGGTTGGTGGAAGAAACATGTCAGAGGAAAAGAAGGAAGAGAGAGAAACATGTACATGCAGAATTGTCTTTCAAATGTTCTTTATCCTCACCTCTTCTCACTTATTCGAGATTACAATTGTCTACAAGACTACAAATGATCAAAGGTGGAAAGAAATTCATTATAACATTTGTGTCATATAAAACTAGGGAGGAAATGGGAACGGGTATATTTTATATTCAAATCATATTTTAATTATTATTTTTTATCATTTGATATTATAAATGATAAATGAAATAATGACATCCAGAGTATAATTGCAACCATCGAACCAAAAACACCAAAGTAAGGAGAAATACACTCTCTATCGATAATGAGTGTAAATTCAAAAATAAAGCATCGCCATTCTTAAATAAAGAGTTTTTAGTTGCTACCAAATATTTCTTGATTTAATCTATCATGGAACCAAGAAGGACCTCCTAAAGTCAAATAAGATTGGAACCTCCCTTCCCTTGTAACGCTAGTGGAAATGTCGTGTGCAATGGTATAGGATTTAGGCTTAACATACTGGAACAAAACATATTTAAGAGAAATCATCAACACCAGAACATCATGTACCAATACTCTGTATTTAGGCCATCGATGGGGTTTTGGATGGCTTCAATGGCAGCTGCACAATCTGAGGCTACTATGATGGCTTGACAATTAAGATCTCGCAGTCCTCGGAGATTCCAAACCATACATCTCAACTTTGCAGTAATACGATTAGGCGCATGAGTGAACGCTTCCCGAGCATGAAACAAAACCTCCCCTTTGTCATTTCGGAGAACCCATGTCCCACCAAAGTGTAATACATCATTGCGCTAATAAGAAGATATATTGCTTTGCAACACCCGATGGTGGCTTTAACCATATGACTTCAGCATCTGAGACACTTCCCTGTCGTTGTTGTGGTGCATTCGTCTGAGCATGTACCTGGAACCAAAGCTTCACCTCGTCCCTAACTTCTTGCACCAAGACTGAGTGATCACGTAATGACTGAGCATATAGAACCTGGTTCCTGTTGTTCCAAATCATTCATAGAAACCATGGTATGCCTCGTTGAAGTTGAACATATACACCATGTTTGTCTCTAAAGAAGAAGAGAATTCATTCACCGGAAAGGGTATTTGTGCCGTTCTTAACAATTGTTGCGCCATATCACATTCCAATAGAATATGAGAGATTGTCTCTACATTTCTCTTGCATATAATTGACAAACTGGAGTTATCAAAAGACCATGAGAGATAAGTTGAGAGGCCGCAGCGAGAGCACCTGAAAGTGCTCGTCATAAAAACATTTATATCTTCGGTTCAGTTTTTATGGACCAAACTTGCGACTTTAACTCCGTAGTCAGAGATGGGGGCTCTGGCAACTGGAGATTATCTTCCATAAGTTTGTGTAACCAGCATCCACTCTTTATCGTATAAGCGCCCGTTTTTTTATAAGCCCAGACAAACCTATCTTCAATGTTACCAATAGGGAGACTTGCTATGAAAGCTATATCTCTTGGTAGAAACAGTTCATTAAGTTTGTCAATGTTCCATGCACCTGTCATCGTAAGCAGAGAATCCACTTTCAGACTAAGATTCATCATACGGTTCTTGTTATATGGTCATCAAGGTCTAGTGTCCATGACCCACTCATCCATCCAGATTCTTGTAGTCTTACCATTCCCAATAGACTTTAATAATCCCTTACATAATAGTTCACGGCCATGTATCACACTCCTCCAGCCATATGATGGCGTATACCCACACCACAACTCAAAGTCTTGATTCGCAAAATATATGCCTTTATACAACTATGCCACCAAAGAATTAGGTTCATTAAGAACTCGCCAAGCTTGTTTTGCCAACAATGCCTGATTAAAAATCTTTAAGCCCCTGAATCCTAAACCTCCCAAAGCCTTAGCTTTACACATATTCCTCTAAAAAACCCAATGAATTTTCTTTTTTTCCGAGCAATTATTCCACCAGAAATTAATCATAACACTCATAATCATATCTTAATTACCTCTGGGAGTTTGACAACATAATTTTTTTTTGTCGGCTTGACGACATAAAAAAAAGTAGTTATTTTCCTTAACTTTGAATTAAAAGGTTGTGAAGGTTAGAAAAAAAAAAGTATTTCGTAACGTCTATTTACGACTTTCATATGTATAATTTTTTTTTCTATCAATGAATAGTGACCAGTTCCGCACTTATTCCGCATGTATTTCACCATTCATGATATTTAACGCAGTGCGTCTAAGGCTAACTGCTCATATCCATCATTTTAATTTTTCATTATGCAAACCGCATCACATTCTTATTCCGCACTTACTTCCGCTGTCACCATTTGAAATATTTGGCTTGAGTTTTTCGATCAATAGAGAGACAACGTACCTCTCATTTTTTCGTGGTTATGTCATTTGTCCATAACTGATAGGTTAAACTACTTAGTAATAGGTGGAGAAGAAAAAAGGAAATCAAGAGAACAAATTTGAATAAATAACTACAGAAATGAAATATGAAAATCGTCAAAGTTAACTCATATATGTTGACAAAAATAATAACCCCCCCCCCATATTTAGAAACAAAAAAATATGTTTGGTTAATATTGGGGTTTTAGGTAAAAATTAACGATTTTTCAGTGGATTTTACCTCTTAACTAGATGGTGCCCGGTGCCGGAAATTTTAGTTTAGAAAAATATTAAGTACGTCATTTATGTCAAGATTAAGTTGTAACATATGATGAATAATCAATTTTTCCAATGTCGTTGTAAAATTATAAAACCAAACGCTATTCTATAAAACTTAACAAATAAGTCAATAATAATATAATTAGCGGTCAGTATCGTTTCTCTCAGCTCCCAAACATGGGATAAAACGGATTTAACAAAAGGATGTATAAGCAAACATCGTTTCTATCAGCTCCCAAATATTGGAATAAATCGGGTTCAACAAAATGATTGTCCAATTCAAAGTTTTTGTTTCCCAACAATCTACACAAAAATTAACAAATAAACATTGTTTCCGTGCGCGGAGAATCCAAATAATTCTTTACTTTAGCTATGTTTTCCATTTCTTTTTCATTTTTATAAGATCTTATAGATAAAACACTTGAAATTTAAAAGATTTCTCACCAGATAATACACAAAAAGATGATATGTATATAAGCAAGTAACATTGTTTTGTTTTACTTAGATTCTTGTTTTTTTAATGAATTGCTTTTGATCAGTAAAACATAACAAAATCAAGTTTCTAAAACGTAAAAATAGTAGTAAATTTATTCATTCCCATTGTTACAAGAAGATATAAATAAATGATGTGATTAAAATATTTATTAACTGGTCAATTTTTTTTTGTTATCCAATTCAAAGTTTTTGTTTGCCAACAACCTACGCGAAAATTAACAAATCAACACAGTGATTCCCGGCGCGGTGAACCTAAATAATGTATGACTTTAGTTATTTTTTCCTTATAATTTTTTTTCAACAAAAATTTAATACATAATATTTCACATAGAAAAAAATTATTAGTATAGATTATGTATAAAATTGTTTAAACCAAAAAATATTTTTGTTTCCTTATAATATATATCACCTAGATTAATTTTTTTTGTTTGTCCTTTTTAATAGAGAACCTTTTTTAATGGTTAATGATTATACTTTTTTAATGATTATACTTTTAGAAACTAATTTAATTTTTCTTTTTTAATAGAAATGTTTTTTCCTATTTAATAGAAAAACATTTTTTTCAATTTGTTTCCTTTGTAATAGAGAAGTTTTTTGTATCATTAATGGGTATACTTTTTTTAATGAGTATACTTTTCGAAACTAATTCAATTTTATCTTTTTAATAGAGAATTATTTTTCGTTATGGGCCATAGAAAAATTAAAACGGGCTTTAATGACATGTCATACATCCAATAGTATTACGACAACATAACCTTTTTTAATAAAAAATCATAATCATTGTGAGCTCGACACCTAGGACTTTTGTGCTCACACTTGTATATAAACCTATTTAATAGAAAAACGTGTTTTCAATTTTTTTCCCTTTTTATAGAGAACATTTTTTGGAGTTAATGAGTACACTTTTTTTTTATGAATATATTTTTGGAAGCTAACTTTCTTTTATCGTTATGGTCTGTAGAGAAATTAAAATGGGTTTCGATGACATGTCACACATCCAATAATATTAAGACACATAATCTTTTTTTAATGAAAAATTTGTTGTGAGTTCGAGACCTATGATTTTTGCGCTCACAAATGTTTATAAGATAGTGTAAACCACAATTAATAATATATTTATCCAATTTTTTTTTATTTTGACATCATATCTTCTAAAACCCGATGGAAAAAAGCTAATCTCTAGCAAGCTTGAATCACAACCAGTGTGGTTTGACAAGCGCATTCATGATAGAGTGCCCTTGAGCTTCATTTAGAAGTGTGATAATGGCTTGTTCTAATTTCCTAGACTTCAATCTCGTAATTGGTCCAACGGACAACTCCATAGCATCCAAGTCTTCTTGGTCGTCCTTTGCTCCATTTAGCTTCGATTTAAGCTATGGTACAAGCTCCGGTACAAGCTCCTTCGCCATGGTCATATCATCCCCTCCCTCTTAAAAAAGATTTGTCCTCAAATCTGCTTCACCTGCCACAAAAGGAACGAGATCAACAACATTAAAACTTTTACTTACGGTATACATACCTTGAAGATCCAAGTGATAGGCGTTGTCATTGATCTTCTTGATGATTTTGCAAGGTCCACCAATCCGAGGCTGCAGCTTAGACTTCCTATCAATCGGGAACATGTCCTTTCTCAAGTATAGCCACACCATATCGCCTTCTTCAAAGACTAATTCCTTTCAGTGCTTGTTGGCTTGCTTGACGTATTACTTCGTATTCTCCTTGAGTTTTTCCCTTGCTTGCTCGTGTATTTTTTCCACCATTTCAGCTTTCTTTTGTCCATCCAGGCTAACCCTTTCACTCAAAGGTAGAGGCATCAAATCCAAAGGAGAAATTGGGTTGAACCCATAAACAATTTGAAAATGCGAGAATTTAGATGCAGAATGTATAGCATGATTATAAGCAAACTCTACATGTGGCAAGCAATCTTCCCAAGTTTTAAGATTCTTTTTAACTAAGGTTCTCAGCAATGTTGACAAAGTCCAATTCACTACCTCAGTTTGACCACCGGTTTGGGGGTGACATGTTGTAGAAAACAACAATTTAGCTCCTAATTTAGACCATAAAGTTTTCCAAAAATAACTAAGGATCTTAGTGTCATGGTCCGAGACTATAGACTTAGGCATTCCATGCAAACAAACTATTTCCTCTAAAGAACAACCTAGCAATGTTCATTGCATCATCCGTTTTATTACAAGGAATCAAATATGCCATTTTAGAAAATCTATCTACCACTACAAAAACTTGAATCTCGACCTGTCCTACTCCTAGGCAATCCAATCACAAAGTCCATTGAAATATCATGCCATGGATGCAAAGGAATTGGTAATGGAAGATACAAACCGTTGTGGCTAGCTTTGCCCTTAGCCATTTTACATGTGACACATCTTTCACAATGTTTCTCTACGTCATGCCTCATGTTTGGCCAATGAAAGTGTTCTTGCATCACTTTGAATGTTTTTTCCACGCCAAAATGTCCTCTAAGGCCACCACCACCATGTGCTTCTTGAACAAAAAGATTTCTCAAAGAAGAGTTAAGAATGCATAGACGATTTTCATAAAACAAAAATCCGTCATGGCGATAGTATTTTCCACAAGAAAACTTCTCACATGATGCATAAATCTTGCCAAAATCAGAATCATGTTCATAAAGATATTTAATGTGTTTAAATCCTAGCAATTTCACATCCAATGACTTCAAGAGAACGTACCTTCATGACAATGCATCAACCACTACATTGTCCTTACCTTTTTTATACTTGATGACATATGGAAAAGTCTCGATGAATTCTACCCACCTCGCGTGTCTCCTGTTGAGTTTTATCTGGCCCTTGAGATGCTTTAATGATTCATGGTCCGTGTGGATGACAAATTCCTTCGGTCAAAGATAATGCTGCCAAGTTTGAAGAGACTGCACTAAGGCATATAAATCCTTGCCGTATGTGGGGTAGTTCAAGGTTACTCCTCCAAGTTTCTCGCTAAAGAATGGGATGGGCTTCTTTCCTGCATTATAGTTCAAGGTTACTCCTCCAAGTTTTGCCGTATGTGGGGTAGTTCAAGGTTACTTGTTTCTCCTTTTGCTTCATGCTTTGTTGATCAAGGTAGATTTCATGCGGTGCCATAGGAACCAAAATCGCTTTTCTTAACTTGACTTCAAAACTGTGCCAGTTTGTAATTGATTTCCACGGCCTGCCCAACAAGATATGACTAGCTTCCATAGGTAAGATGTCACATAAGACCTTGTCTTCTTACTTGCAGGTGGACAATGGAACTCACACTTGCTTAATCACAGCCATTTCTCCATTTTCATTCCGCCAATGCAGTTTGTAGGACCTTGGATGCTTGATCTCCTCTAGACTTAATTTCTTGACCATAGACTCGCTTGCGACGTTTGTACAACTGCCTCCATCGATAATTAAGCTGCAAATTTTTCCTTTGACTATACACCTTGAATGGAACAGATTGTCTCTTTGCTCTTGCTCATCCGCCTTGACGATAACACTTAATGTCCTCATGGCCACAATTAACTCTCCTTTTGGCGCTTCTTCATAATCTGATTCGTCTCGAGTCTCTGATTTTTTCGTCCTCTGATTATATCTCGCCATCAGCCGAAACTCATGACTCGCTTGTTAGAACACTCATTCGCATAATGTCCTATGCCTTGACACTTGAAGCACTTGACATCTCTTGCTCTATAACAACCTTGGACTTTCCTTTGAGATCCGATTCTTTTTCCTTTGACTTGGTGAATGACTTGAACTCCCTCGGATATTCTTTCTTCAACTCTTTGTGGTACAGTGGCTTTCTCGACTCAAAACTCGACTTGGAATCTCTCCTTTTAAACTGATTTTCGAAAATGACAGCCTTGTGTAAGAGTTCCTCCATCTCCACAAAGTGTTGAACCTCAACTTTCTCTAATATATCCCGGTTAAGACCATTCATGAAGCGAGACATCAACGCTTCTTTATCCTCATGTATATCAGTCCTCGACATAAGCAACTCCATCTCTTTGTAGTACTCTTCTACGGACTTAGAACATTATACCAGATTCCTCAACTTGTAGTGGAGCTCTCGGTGGTAATGACTAGGGACAAATCTCTTCCTCATGAGAGCTTTCATGTGCGTCCAAGTCTCGATTGGATAGTCACCAACACGCTTTCTTGTTGTGACCAATTGATCTTACCAACTCAACGCATAGTTGGTGAATTCAGTAGCAGCCACTTTGACCTTGTTTGCTTCACTATAATCAAGTCAATTAAACACGAGCTCAATTTTCTTTTCCCAATCGAGATCAGCATCAGAATCCGCGGTGCCTTGAAACGTAGGAATACGAAGCTTGAGACTAGCCAAATTATCTTGTGGTCGCTGTCTTTCTTCTCTTTCTCTCTGCGGCCTTCTTTGCCTATTGCTTGATGATTGGCTGTAATAGCTACTTGCATCTCTATGATCAGACTGAAATAATCTCCTCCTTTCTACACCATGTCCAACACGATTATGATGTTGCACTTGTAGATTGTGAGACATCTCATCCACGTTTGCATGCATCTGAGTAGTGAGAGTCTCCATCATTTATCTAGTGTTCTGGGCCATGGGATCTTGATTATTATCCTCTGAACTCACCATGATTTTTCCTGAAATCAGAAAACAATGGAGAAACTCTGCGTAAAAATGTTTCAAGAGGAACAATGACTAACAAAAATTATTTAGACATATTTCTTTATTTTACTTTTCTAAATTCGTTTTTAATTTTCTAAAACTCTTGTACTAGCGATTTGTGCTAGTGTTGTCGCTGTGTCACCGCATGGGTTCGAGCCCAGCTTACAACATATTATTGTTGTTGACAAAAAATAAAATAAAAAACTCTTAAGAAAATAATTAAAAACGTGAGCCTGAATTTTGTTAATCTTCTAAACCTTCAAACACGTTCTCTAACTATTGATCTTCCAACCCTAAAATTCTAGAATTCCATAACGATAAACAACACACAAGGATAACCAAAAGAGAAGAAAAGGGTAGATACAACGTGGCACGAAGTTGCTCTGATACCATTTAATACACTCTTAGGTCAAGACAGAGGAGAAACTCCGCAAGATCACTTCGTACGGGTTTTCTTTGGATGCGGAAGCTGAAAGGTTATGGACGACTTGACAATGATGAAGGTGAGGACGTGAGATACTTTATGGATGCTTGATGGTTCGGTTGATGATTTGAGATGATGAACTTGCTGGAACTATATGAATGATTTGTTGTAGATGGATCAAAGGTTACTATCAAGAGAGATGAGAATCTCTTGATCTATCAAGCTCTAATCCCTGGTGGATATGATGCACCAACAAGAATCATAAGAACAAGGATATGACACACCTTGTTGTGATCAAACAATTGAGAGATATTGATTTAGATAAAAAGTTTGATAGATTGCATAAGAATTTCAGCCATTACATATAGGAGAAAGAGTTCTAGTAACTCTCACACTTGGAAACTCACACACACTCTTGAAACTCACAAAGTCAAGTCAACAATAAATAAATTCTTGTGACCATGAAAATTCAAAGAAAAAAAGAAAAGAAAATTGTTTGGAAAACTAAAAGAAGAATATGTAATGATTACGTATTTTATTTAGCCGAAATCCATGCATTATTAGGCGTATTAGAAACGAGGCAAATGATAAAGGCATGACCGCAATGCCTCATTAAATACCTTGGTTGCAAAAACCCAATGGGAAAAATCTAAACCAAGGAAAAGAGTGCAAAGGATCACACCTTCGTTGTTAATCTCTAGCAAGCATGAATCACAACCAATGTGGTTTGACAAGTGCTCATGCTAGAGTGCCCTTGAGCTTCATTTAGCAGTGTGCTAATGGCTCGTTCTAAGTTCCTAGACTTCAATCTCGTAATTGGTCCAACGGGCAACTCAATAGCATCCGAGTCTTTTTGGTCCTCCTTTACTCCATTTAGCTCCGGTTCAAGCTCTTGTACAAGCTCCGGTACAAGCTCCGGTACAAGCTCCTTCGCCATGGTCATATCATGTTGCTGCAGCGTAAGATAGTTGTTAGCTCGATCTAGGGATAGAATCAACCTAGAGATCTAACTCGCTCAATCAAGGAAATCGAAGGAGTTGCTTGAGACCGACTTCCTGGTGTTTTGATGAATTGAATTAAACCAAAAGACTAAGGTAAAAGAGAAGAACTCTCGTTTTATATAATGTCAAAAAGCTGTGTTCTAAAGAGCATTACAATCTTGCTTAAATAAAGACCTAAGGGAAGGGTTTCATCGACCTAGCTAAAAAGGAATGTCCAAAGCAATTGCTTAAACACCACGGAATATAATAAAAAGGAAATAACAATACTTAATTAAGAAGTTCGATGAAAGAATTAAAATGTAGTATAGGTTCACGATGTTGCTGCATCAGGTCCCTCCAACGAAGAAGGATTCGACCTCGAATCGGAAATGGGTCAAGAGGAACGTAATGAGACAAGTGTCGGACGTTAAACACATCAGATGTGTTGATGTCAGTAGGGAGAAGAAGACGATAAGCATTATCATTAATCCGTTCTATCACCTCCAACGGACCAAGCTTCTTAGACTTCAACTCATTATAAGCACGGGCAGGCATACGATCCTTAGTGAAAACAGCCCATACAAGATCGCCAACGTTAAAAACAAGACGACGATGGTGAGAATCCGCAGCTGCCTTGTACTTAGATGTAGAGGCATCAAGATTGGTAGTTGTCGTCGCATGAATCTGTGCCAAGTTGTCAATGAAGGTAGTGGTGTCACCATGGAGACGGGTGTGATCCGGAAGAACAGAAAGGTCCGTAGGACCACGAAGAAGGATCCTATAAATGACTTCAAAGGGACTGAAGCCGGAGGAACGATTGACAGCACGATTGTGAGCAAATTCGGCTTGAGGAAGTTTGGAATCCCATGTTTTAAGAGCGTCTCCAACAAGACATCGCAACAAGTTCCCCAAAGAACGATTCACTACTTCCGTTTGCCCATCTGATTAAGGATGATAAGCCGAACTCATATCGAGACTGGTATCAAGCAGCTTCCAAAGAGATCGCCAGAAATACCAAGAAGCCGAGAATCACGATCAGAAACAATAGAGGACGGCAGCCCATGAAGTCTGTATATCTCACGAAAGAACAAACCAGTCACTTGTAGTGCATCTGTTGTTTTCTTACAAGGAATAAAATGAACCATTTTGGAGAAACAGTCAACAACGACAAAAATGGAATAAAAACCATGTTGTGTACGTGGAAGACCAAGCACGAAATCCATGCTAATGTCAGTCCAAGGCTGAGTGGGGATCGACAATGGTATATAAAGTCCAGCATTAGAAGCATGACCCTTGGATTTGGCAAACAACACACCTTTCCACAAAAATGTTCGACATCACGTCTAAGCGTAGGCCAATAATAAGAAAAAGCCACAAGATGAAGCGTCCTATCGCGACCAACATGTCCCTCTCGGTGGAGCTCATAAATAAATTGGAGATGAAGACTACTATCGGGGATACAGAGACGTGTTCCACGAAAGAGAAAACCATCGGACAGAGTAAAGTCGGATGAATGGCCAGCACTGGTCGCTTCAAAAAATTGGCCCAAAAATGGATCAGAGGCATAAAGATCCAACAAAGAACTAAAGCCACATACCGAGACATTCAAAACGGCCAGTAGGGAGTGACAACGACTTAAGGCATCTGCAACACGGTTTAATATGCCCGACGTGTGCTTTATAAAAAACGTAAACTGTTGGAGATAAGAAATCCATGAGGCATGACGAACAGAAACTTTATCTTGATTACCAAGATACTTAAGAACATCATGATCCGTATATAAGACAATTTTTTTGTGAAACAAATAATGGCTCCAACGCTTAACAGCTTGAATGATGGCATAAAACTCCACATCATATGTGGTATAGCGAGAACGCGACCCAGCAATCTTCTCACTATAAAAAGCAATCGGCCGATTATTCTGACTAAGGACAGCACATATTCCTGTTTTAGACGCATCACAATGTAACTCAAATTTTCTTTGATGATGGCGAAACATTAGATGCTGCAGAGGTCCAAACAAAATCCTTGGATTGGATACAATCAATTATAGGAGCCATAAGACTAGTAAATTGCATAACAAAACGCCGATAAAAAGAAACTAACCCATTAAAACTACGAGTTTCGATGAGTGTCGTGGGTTGAGGCCACGATCAAATGGCTGACACTTTCCTGGGATCAACAGCTAACCCCTCACAGGATACGATGTAGCCGAGGACATGAACATGAGAGACCCCAAATTCACACTTCTTAAAAGTGGCAAATAAGCTATCACGACGCAAAATCTCCAAGATGGCACGCAAATGATCTAGATGATCAACCAAACATGAGCTTAAAATCAAAATGTCAACGAAATAAACGACGACAAACTTACCAATAAAAGGCCGTAAAGCTTGGTTCATCACACGCATAAAGGTGCTGGGTGCATTTAACAAACCAAAGGCATCACAAGCCATTCAAAAAGTCCTTCACGAGTCTTGAACTCCGTTTTCTACTCGTCACCAGGACGAATCTGAATTTGATGGTAGCCACTCTTTAAATCTAATTTGGAAAAAATAGAAGCAACGCCAATCTGATCTAGTAAATCATCAAGACGAGGAATAGGAAATCGATAATGTACCGTGATTTTATTGATGGCACGACTATCAACACACATTCGCCATGAGCCGTCTTTCTTTGGGATTAAAAGAGCCGGGACTGCACAGGGGCTTAAGCTCTCACGCAAAAAGCCTTTAGATACCAAAGCTTCGACTTGCTTACGTAGTTCTTCATGCTCATTTGGACCCATACGATAATGTGGACGATTCGGAAGAACAACATTAGGGAGGAGATCAATGCGATGTTGAATGTCTCGCAATGGAGGAAGACCCGCCGGGAGATCTTCGTGAAAAACATCAGCAAAATCACATAGGAGCTGTTGGAAGTTAGGTGGAATTGGCGAAGAGAGAACATGCGAAACAGGGGTAGTGAGCAGAGCAATGACAACATCTGTGGATCGCAGTTCTTCCTCGAACGGTGCTCGCTGCAACAACAATAGTGGAGTCAAAGGAACAGATAAAGCTTGAGGCAGAGACGGTTGTAACGTAAAATTGCGATTGTTGAAGCGAAAGCTATATGTAGTAAAAATCCATCATGTTGAATACGGTGATCGTAGAGCCACAAACAACCAAAAAAGAGGTGACAAGCATCCATAGGTAACACATCACACTGGATTTGGTGCTTGTAAGCATCACCAATTGACAATGAAATCAACGTACGACGAGTGACCAAAAAATCAATATGTTTTTCCAACCAAGCCAACCTGTGGGGAAAAGGATGAGATTCCGTCACAAGATTGAGTTTATGAACAACATCCTCAGCCACCACATTCTCTGAGCTTCCGGAGTCAATAATGAATTGACACACCTTGCCTGCAATGGTGCAGCGAGAGTGAAAGAGATTGTGACGCCATGGATGATCGTCGAGGGAACGAGGAGTTAAGCACACACGTCGAATCATCAATAAAGGGATCAATATCAGCAGCTAAATCCTCTATTTCGTTTGGATCTTCGTCATAAAAAACCTCAACATCAGTACCAGAAGCATTGAGAAGGAGACCCCGACGGTTACACGACGGACAGGCGGACTGTCGATGACCCATCTCTCCACATGAGAAACACTTCAGCGCTCCGGTCCTTGGGCCACGGTTAATATCGAAAGGAACAATCGCCATCTCTATTTTGGGGGTGGATGGATCAG
Organism: Aurinia saxatilis; assembly: GCA_900406295.1. NCBI lineage: Eukaryota > Viridiplantae > Streptophyta > Magnoliopsida > Brassicales > Brassicaceae > Aurinia > Aurinia saxatilis. Next base: position 8,706 of record OVAP01001125.1, on the reverse strand, counting down.
CAGGGGAAGAAGATGAGGGCAAAGAAGGTGATGCACGGGATGGTCTTGTATTGCTCCACGAAGGAAAGTTGGATTTTGTTTGAGCTTCCACGGTCAAAGCTTGTTGATGAGCCTCGGAAACAGACAATGGACGAAACAAGGCAAGCGTGTGCTGAAGTTGCAGGAGTAGACCACCAAGAAAACATGCGACTAGCTGTTCCTCATAATCATGAGTATCTACTCGGTTAAGCATCATAAAAAATTTCTTTGAATACTCCTCCACGGTACGACTTCCTTGTCGTAAATTCTGAAATTTCTGAAACATTAGTTGATCATAGTTATAAGGAAGAAAATTTTTGCGCATAGCATGCTTCAATTTTTCCCACGTCACAAACTTGGACTTGCCAACACGAGCACGATGTGTATTGTGCTGAGTCCACCAAGCAGCTGCTCGCTCTCGGAAACGTATGGCGATCAAGGGTACACATCGATCAAGAGGAACACGCTTGAATTCAAGGATTTCTTCGACTTCAAACAAACCAATCTAGTAACTCTTCTGGGACATTACTCCCGGGAAATTCAGGAATTTCCAACTTAAAACTATTCTCCCATCGATTAAAATTATGACCAGTTTCGTCATCAAACGGTTCATGAACAACATGTCTCGGATGCTGAACATGACGATAATCTACAAAAGGGTTCTCCTCAACGTCAGCTCCTCTGCTTTACGGTCTTCATCACCGCAAACTTCTCGATTGTCAACAACTCGTTCTGGTTGAGCCACTGCCTGTAGTGTTAGGGTTTGAACCGCGGCGATTAGGTTTAGAACTTAAGCTTGAAGATCATCCAGGCTTTACGAGTAACTTCAACCTCGGTCAGGGGGGGGGTTCTTTGTCCTCGCGCCATAGTAGCATAAACAAGGAACGTGGCTTGGCTCTTATACCAACATGGCGCAGCGTTAGATAGTTGTTAGCTCGATCTAGGGACAGAATCAACCTAGAGACCTAACTCACTCAATCAAGGAACTCAAAGGAGTTTCTTGAGACCAACTTCCTGGTGTTTTGATGAATTGAATAAAACCAAAAGACTAGGGTAAAAGAGAAGAACTCTCGTTTTATATAATATCAAAAAGCTGCATTCTAAAGAGCATTACAATCTTGCTTAAATAAAAACCTAAGGGAAGTGTGTCACTGACCTAGCTAAAAAGGAAAGTCCAAAGCAATTGCTTAAACACCAAACAATATAATAAAAAGGGAAATAACAATACTTAATTAAGAAGTTCGATGGAAGCATTAAAATGTAGTATAGGTTCACGATGCTGCTGCATCACACGTCTCTATTATAACTCCAAAAATTCTACTATTTTCTTAATACCGTAAACAATGTTAAAAAGTTTTTTTAATGCATATATATATGTATTGAAAAATTCTTGTGTTTGTTGGGTCTGCACCAGTTGGTTCCGTGTTTCCGTTGTATGAACATGGAGGATTTAATCTTTCTCAATATGCGGCGTTTGGATTGACGTTAATGGTTACTCGGGACACTGATCTGAACGCTGGTCCAAATGCTAGTAGTCAAAATGTTGGTGATCAAAATGCTGGTGGTCTAAGCGTTGTCGTCGAAAACGCTGGTGGTCTAAATGATGCAGTAAAAAACGTTGGTGGTCTAAATGCCATTGCAGAAAACGTCGCCGCCGCTGCAGAAGCCGTTGCCGCAAAAAACACTGATGCTGCTGCTAAGAATGTTATTCCAATATCAGGTAAATGCGTAGCAAAATATGGGGTAATTAAGAATATGTCAATATATTATTGCATTTGGAAAAGATACCATTAATTTGTTGTAGCTGCTCCACTGTGTTTTAACCCTCTTTCACAAGCTCAAATTCACAATCATGCTGGTGCACACAAGGCTTTCTTTTACTCTAATACAACATCTACTTATAGTAGATGTCACTATGCATGTCCATGATGAGCTCGAATTAGGCCCGTAAACAGACTCTTTTGTATGACATAAATCTGAGAGAGCAGAGTGACCAACATCGCTACCACAATTTATACCGTTACTTGAGGTTCCTTTAGAGGGTAGTTTCAGTTATATAGTATTTGATGTGTTGTTAATATTTTGTTGAAACAGATGCTGCCCCTGGAGGTTAGTTTCAGTATTATAATATTTTGTGCTGTGGATATACTTAAATCTGAAAATTATTCATACAGTTTCAACGTCAACCATTTATTTTATAGTATCAGCGTTCCATGGCGAATCACCCTCACGGAGCACATTGCCGTCACATTGTCACGCGGCGGTATTTTGTTCTAAATAACCTGGATATGGTAAGGTTTTAAAAATTTATTACCTCGAGGAAGACATGGCGCTCGAGAGCAATTGAGAATCCACATATTCCGGATGAACCGGTTATCAATGTTGAAGTGTAATTATGGTCTCATCCGCCAAGATTTATGGCGTTGTAGATTGCTGAGTTTAAACCTTGATGTTCAGTAGAGCTAAATAAGTTTTAAATATTTATAACTATTTGATTTGGGAATCTCCCATTACCGATGAGAAATTATACTATTTTCTTACTACCATAAACAATGTTAATTTTTTTTTTTAATGTTTATATATTTTCTTCATTAAAAATGTATATGATTTTCCGAAAAGTCTTTAAAAAATATTCATTAAAGTAAGAACTATGAGTTTCATAACCTAGGTAGTTGTACTATGTTTTGGCAAAACTTAGGACAAATCGAAATGGCACCGCCGTTGAGAACGCTGCCACCACTGAAAACACCATCGCCACAAAAGTCGTCGCCGCTGAAAATGTCATTGCAGAAGCCGCCGCGGTTGCAAAAGCTATCACCACATAAAACGCTGCAACCGTGGAATCCGCCACGTTCAAAAACGCTGCCGCTGCTGCTGCTGCTGTGAATACTATTCCGATAGCAGGTAAATGCTTAGCTAATTGTAGGGGGGGGGGGTTCTATAGTATTTAATGTGGTGAATATTTTGTTAAATCTGATGATGACCTTAGATGTTAGTTCTAATACTATAGTATTTTTTGTTGTTCATATAATTAAATCTAATAATTGTTCATACAGTTTTAACCGCAACCATTTATTTTGGAGAATCGGCATTATGTGGCGGATCACCCTCACAAAGTACTGTCGCATTGTCACGCAAAGATATGTAGTTACAAACAACCCATATATAGTAAGGTTGTTTTTAATTTACTACCCCAAGAGAAAAACATGGCGCTCGCGAGAGTAATTGAGAATTCACAAATTCCGGATGAACTGGTTATCAATGTTGGAGTTTTATTATAGCTTTGTAGTTTGGTGAGTTTAAACATTGTCGTGTAGAACTAAATAAATTTTAAATTTAAGGTTTATTTAATACCGTAAACAATGTTAGAACTTTTTTAATGCCCATATATATATTTTTCATTAACAATGGATGATTTTCCAAAACGTCTTTAAAAAATATTCATTAATGTAAGATATATGACTTTCATAACCAAGATAGTTTAACTAAATTTTGAACAAATCGGAAAATGTCACCGCTGTTGAGAACATTACCGCTGAGAACAACGCAACAAAAAACGCCGTCGTTGCTTGAAACATTGCCACCATCGTTGCTTGAAACGTTGCCAATGCAACAAAAAACGCTGCCGCAAAAGCAGCCGTCATAGAAAACGCCACAATCGCATAAACCATTATTATCGAAAACGCCGCCGCTGCTGAGAACGCAATTCGAATATCTAATAAATACTTAGCTAATTATATGGGGGTGATTAGGAATAGGTCAATATAGTAATGCATTTGGAAAAGATAACATTAATTTGTTGTACCTGCTCAATTGTGTTTTAGCCCTCTTTCATCATATAAAATTTACAATCATGCGGATTGCGGTGCACAAAGCTTTTCCTTACTCAAATACAATATCTACTTATGGTAGATGTCATTATGCTTGTCCGTGATGAGCTCGAAATCAGTCTTGTAAACGGACTATGGCATAAATTTGAGAGAGCAGCGTGGCCAACATCCATCAAGATTAATGGCAGATTCTATATGAACCGGTTGTTAATATGAGAATTTAATTATGGTCTCATTCACCAAGATATGGTATTGTAGCTTGAAAATTTTAAATCTTATCGTTCAATAGAACTAAACTAGTTTTTAATTTTAAGGATTATTTGATTTATAAATCTTTCATGACCAATTATAATTAATACTATTTTGTTAATAGCGTAAACAATGTTAAAAAGGTTTTTTAATGCAGATATATTTTCTTCATTAAAATGTCTTTAAAAAATATTCATTAACGAAAGAAATATGAGTTTCATAATCTAACTAGTTTTACTAAGTTTTGGCAGAACTTAGAACAAATCGATCGTGATCATAAATATTGATAGTAACTCCATATATAATAAACACGCAATAGGTGGTGGTGAATCAGACAAATCGAGATGATGATTACGGAAACTTTTGGGATTTCTTTATAAATAAAATGATTTATGGTCATTGTATGATACTTTTTTTTTTCTTTTGTAATGATTTGTAGTACGTTTTGTGGTGATGATGATGTTTATGTTGAATTTGTTAGCATGGGAGTGTGGGTGGACTTGGTCGCTCAGCATCGGAATGGAATGAGATACGATTCATACGTACGAATATATTTCACAATCTTTTTTTTTTTTTTTTTTTTTNNNNTTTCACAATTTTTTTTTTTTTTTTTTTTTGATAACTATATTTCACAATCTTAACCGAATTTTCTTTTGCTTTCATCGCTGGGGTATATAACATGCATGCACGAAAAGTTGTTGCCATTATTTTAGACTCTAAATTTTTACGGGAAAAATGCCAATACATACACGAATTAAGATAAACGTAAAAATACATACACAAACTAGCGTATAGTGCTTCTGCATATACAAACTTTTATTTATTCAAATTTTTATACACAAACTATAAAATAGTGCATAATCCTACATTGACCCAATTTTTATCAAAGACTTTGCTGAATCGGATCCAACGTGGCAATTTCCTTTTTATTCTGATTAAAAAACAAAATGGCTACGTCTAAAACGACGTCGTTTTGAGTTTTGTTTTTTAATATTGTACAGAGTGTCGTTTTATACAATATATATAATAAAACCTCTATAAATCAATAATATTGGAACTTTGAAAAATTATTAATAATCTACAAGTTAAAAATTTACCCTAAATTGCATACAAATTCTTTAATTTTGTATACTTTATTGTCTACATATTCATCTTATAATACATTATGTTAACAATCTCGGTTATTATAATAAAATAGACATTATAGTCTACTTGTCTGTTTACATATATATATATATATATATATATATATAACTCATACTAAAAATTTAAATTTTTCTGCAAAATGAAGTTTAGTAGATACAATGCCTTCAAAAGTATTTAGCGGAAAAACTCACATCTAAACCTCTTAAATAATAATAATAATAATAATAAATAGATGAATATAACAATCACAATACTATGAATTTGATGGCAAAATATATAATAAATATTAGTGTAAAAAATATTCCAATTTTAAGAAGTAAAATAGTCAAATTTTACTATATTACTTCACACACACATATATACTAGCACCTAAGATTTATAACTACTCCCTCTGTTTCCTAAAGAGTGTCGTTTTAGAATAATTTTTTTGTTTCACAAAGAATGTCGTTTTCATTTTCCAATATAATTTTTAATATTAAATACCTAATTTAACCTCAAAATAAAGAAAAAAAGGAACAGACAACTTATTATCTAGTGGCAAAACCGAACTTTTAATATGTTTTATTAGTTTGTGTGCAAAGAGACAAAACGACACTCTTTAAGAAACGGAGGGAATATTAATTTATGTTATTATTGGGACCATATTTTACATTGGGGTTTTTAAAAATTATTATCTTAATTTATAGTGATTATTAATTTATCGAGTATTAATTTATAGAGTTCTAATGTATCATAAACAACGCATTTTAGTTAAATTACTTGTTCTTCACTGTTGTTGAAGAGGTTGAGAAATTGATTCACAAGATGAATAAGGTTCAAGAAGATGTGGTGGCATTAGAAAATAAGTCAAAACCTTGTGAATTTGAGATGAAAAATCTTGAAATGGAAACTCGAATTTGTGAAGCCATACACCGATGTGAGAAGGAGATATAAGATTGTATTGCGGAATTTCGTAGTTTGAAAAACATAGTTGTGTGCATTTTAAAAAAAAAATAGCGACGTATGAAACGACGTCGTTTTCACTTTTTTATGTTGTCCACAAATAATATTATAAATATATATATTATCCCAAACAACAAAACGACGTCGTTTCAGACGTGGTCATAAAATTTTTTAATCAGAATAAAAAGGTTTTATTTGTCATGTTGGATCCGGTTCAAAAAAATATTTGACAAAAATTGGGTCTATGTAGAATTATGCACTATTTTATAGTTTATGTATGAAAATTTGAATAACTAAAAGTTTGTGTATGCAGAAACACTATACACTAATTCATGTATATATTTTTACATTTACTTTAGTTCTTGTATGTATTGACAATTCTCCCAAGTTTTTATATAATGTATGGAATATGTATACCGTATATCTACGTTTTTTTCTTCTTTTTGTAAGTTGGTGGCAAAAAATAATTTTTCTCTTGGTATCATGACAAATGTCAATTTGATATTTTCGATATATTAAGAAACTATTAAGATTTCTAATTTATTTTTATCATATCCATTATCTTTATGCCTAAAAGTCTCCATTATCTTTATCACTTCATGGAACTTGTTACTAGTGATTACAACTATAGTGTAACTGGCTATACATGCTCTCCAAGTCTCCATTATAAAAACTCGATGGACCATAAATTATAAACTGATGGATTATCAAATCACAATTCATAACCTGCTGGATTATCAAATCACAATTCCGAGACAACAAATCAAGCATGATTTTACCAAAATTATAAACTATTGGATTATCAAACCACAGTTCAGAGACAAGAAATCAAGAAAGGGTTTAAGCATTGAGGGTTTCGATAATCATGAATTTTGACTATAATAGTGTGAACTGTGAAGATGCACACAGTGGGAAACTAATGAAGCATCAGGAGTCGTGTCATGGCTCGTGAACACAATCCATCATATCATCGTGACCGTCCGTGACATCAAGAATCTAAACTCTCTCTGTTACTGTCAGAATTATAACAGGTGGGTCCCAGCAAAAACCCTCTGATATCACTAAGAGTTGTTACCACGTGGAGTCGATGGGGACCACATAAGCTCACATCAGCATTCACTGCTTCCTGTCGCATCGTCTATCTTTTACACAGAATGTGAAAGAAATAAGAGAGGTAATAATGGTTTTTTATGTGTCGAAGAGGCGTGACCACACCACGATTTTGCGATTACGGTTTTGGAGCCACTCCTTAATCAAAGATGTCTATAGTTACGTCAATAGGCCCAATATTATTATTGCATTTGAGAGGTACTTTTGTTGGGTTACCGCTCACTTGGTCCCAATATATTCAAATAATTAGAAACTATTGTTGTCATGTGTTTGTATGTCTATCATCACTTCTGCCATTGGTTTTGTGATGTATCTTGATACAAATTCTAACATGGGGTTTTGTTTTGAAATGACATAAGTGAGTACTGAACAAAATTTTGTTTAGTTTCAGATTCTGTAACGTAGTTACTACGATTGCAGACGAATTAATATCTTTTTTTATAAAATATATTATTAGAAAATCAATACAAAATCAACACAATATCTAGAGTGACCAATACCATTTTTTCATTTAAATCTTGAATCCTACATCATGCTCTGGTGACATAAGAAACTTCATAAGCACGGAATCATGTAAACCTTTTATTTACAAGTTGATGTTGTTTTAGGATAAAAAATCTGTTGGATAAGATCAACGTAAACAAGTTTGATGCCAACAATATTACAAGTTTATGCGATGTATAAGGAATAAATTAATATGGAATATACAGATGACATATATAACAACAGTATATATATATATATATTTATATATATATAAGAAAGTGGTTGAATATGAAGTTGACACATTTAAGATTGATAGGACAAGTAATGAAAAACATGTCATTTGACGACACTATGCATGACTTCTGTTCAAAGGTGCATGCGTGCTCCTTGATGCTTCTCATAGACTTTCACACTCTCTTCATCTTCTTTTGTTTTTTTTTTATTGAATGCCTAAAAGGGTATGGGTCGAAATCCCTATATCGCCTCAACTCTGTCACCACAACACATTATCTAGTCTTGTTCCAAAAACCGTTCGAATCAGTAATCTTTTGATTTTTACACTACTTTCATTTTTTTGTATTTCTTCCTGAAATGATAATCCATATATTAACAGTTTATTTATTTACAACTCATGTATATAGTTATAATCCGAAACAATTATGAAATATGTCTTCTGAAATTTTCTTTTTCAGATTGTTATCCCATTTTTAAACTTGTCTGAACTGCCATATCCCCATGTGATAACCCTTTTTTTTCTTTTGCTTTATGACGTCAATTATCCACCCATTATCGATTCTATGAATTTTGTTTCATCTTTTCTCACCTTATCTTCTCCTCTTTCGATTTTAGTTTAGGGTTCCTGAATCACACATTAGACTCTCACTACAAGAAAACAGGGAAATTATGACTACATGAATAGTTGGTA